>JAGKTI010008776.1:0-32649 GCA_018397915.1 Birgus latro
ACACACACACACACACCGCCTTCCTCTGTCTGGTCTTCCGTTTCATTTGCCTTGGACAGAATATATATTTTTTCAAAGCCTTGTGAAATTTTGCAAGGTGGACGACTGTGGTGGTCTCGAAACAGTATTAGAGAGAGAGAGAGAGATGCAAGTGAAATGTATATACAGTAACTGTAAATAATATGTAATGATAATTATCTCATAAGTAAGTGTTATATGATAAGAAACTAGTGTTCGTGATATTATGATAGTAAGTGAAGTAAAATAAGTTAAGTATGTATGTGTATGTGTGCCTGAGAAAATATAGTAAGTGAAACGAATTAATATCTTGCCATGCGAGAAAGAGAACTGTAGTGTGTTGAGTGTGCGAGAAAATATAGTAAGTGAAATGCCACGGCGCGAATATCTTTCTGTGCAAGAAAAGATAACGGTAATGTGTTGAGTGTGCGAGAAAAAACACCAAGAGTGGGTAGACTATGAAAAGAATTATAAGTTATGTGGAAAACAAATATAATGTACAGTATAATACGTGTGGGCACAGACTTTGTACCGTAGAAATATAGAATAAGAACTGTTACGAACATTATATGGGCAATCCAACTCGCTCACTCGTTTGCCATAATTCGCCAACGTACATAATTCTGCTTGGGGACGCTTCCTATATCATCTGTATACCCAACAAGAGTGTCCTTGGCTCGAATAGCATAGTTACCGATGAAGAAAATACAGAGCTTCTGCCTCCTTTTGCTCTGTGGTGACAGTGGTCAGTGAAGTCTGTGGGCGTTACTCCGAAGTTTTCAGCCACCTGCTAAGGGAGAATCGACCTAAATGGCGTATGTGAGTACTTTTATGGTTGCTCTCCATGTTTTCTCATAATTTCTAGTCTGTCTAGCAAGAAAAAAAAGGGGTCGAAATTTGGCTGGCACTGGGGTGGCCTGAAGGTCCCAAGTCATCCGGCACGCAGCAGATTAAGAACCATTGTTAGCGTTAAATGTAAGTAAAATGAGATGAGACTTAGACAAAGTATAGGTATTACCACCAAGACATGAGGTGTAAGCAATCTAAGTGAGCATGGGCTACACTCAGCACTATCCATGGCTGCCTGGTTTATAAACTAGTGTCGCAGGCATGGGAATTTCAAGTGCCCTCTCATAATTTTGTCCAGATTAACCCCTAACTGCTGGCAGCTGTGTATAGCCATCACGATTCAGGGCGCCGGCTGATGGCATATACCTCACTCACCTTCCCTCCACCCTTTGAACTCGCAGCCATTTTCTGTGATACTCTCTGGGTAGGTAGGACCCCTAGGTACCCCACGGATGTGCGGCTCAGTCTGTACATGACATTGGTATAGTGTAGAGTGATGTCTTTCTCCGTGTCTGATTCCATCCCTCCATGCACGGGGCCGATTGCATCATCAACCCCCACAGAAGTTCTGCCCCTATTTCTGGGGAAAGGGCTCAGTCACTAAGCAGGTGTGTGGGAAATTGTAAATAGTAAGCTGGTATGCACAAGTATGTTTTTTTTATACATAAGTAAAATGTAATATGAGTTATATCTAGAAGAAAGCATATAGTGAGTGGATGAGAAACAGAGGCGTTGAGGAAGTTGTGAGATGGAAGAGAGAGTTATATGTAGAGAGGAAGAGAGAGGTGAAAAGATTAGTAAAAGAGAGTAAGAAGAGAGTGGATGAGGAATTTGGAAGGAATTTGAGTGTAAAGTGGAGGGAATGTGAGAAAATATTCTGGAAAGAGGTAAAGAGAGTTAGACAGGGTGCCAAAGAAGTTACTTGGGGAGTGAAAGACAAAAATGGTAAATTACTAGTGGAGAGGGAGAAAAAGTGAGCAGATGGAGAGAACACTTTAAGGAATTGTTTACATAAAGAATGGAAGTATAAGTGGCCGGGGAATGCTGGGAGGAGGGATGTGAGAAGAGTGGAAGAAGTCTGTAGGATGGAAGTGGTGGAAGCAATGAAGAAAGTTAAAATGGGGAAAGCCCCAGGAATTGATGGAGTATGTGGTGAAATGCTGAAGCATGGGGGAGAGATAGTAATAGAATGGATGTGGAAGGTGTGCAGATTGGCCTGGGAGGAAGGTGAGTCCCAGAAGATTGGAAGGCAGGTATAATTAATCCCCTGTACAAAGGAAAAGGGGAAAAAGAAGTGTGTGGTAATCACAGGGGCATTTGCCTTCTTAGTGTAATAGGAAAAGTATATGGTAGGATACTTATTGACAGAGTTAGGGAAATAACAGAGGAATTAGTTGGAGAAGAACAGGAAGGTTTTAGGAAGGGAAGAGGTTGTGTAGATTTTTTTTTTTTTTTTATGCAAGGAAGAAAGAACCAAAGGCCAGGGCCTGCATAGTGTTCCTTCCAAGAAAAAGTAAAAACAATACAAAAGAGAGCCAAATTCAAGATCCATTCATTTCGAGATGCCTGGACACACTGCGTTTGAAAGACTGGAGATCATAGGAAGTAGGGAATACAGACAGAGGGAGACAGTTCCAGAGTTGACCAGTTGCATAAATGAAGGACTGGGAGTAACGGTTAACTCTTGCATTAGAGAGTTGGACAGAAAAGGGATGAGAGTTTGTTGCTAGACGGGTACTACGTGCCCGTCATAGAGGTGGAGGGATGCAAGCAGACAGCTCAGAGGAACAGTGACCGTTGAAGTAGCGATAGAAGAGAGATAAAGAAGCAACAGTGAGGCGAAGAGACAAAGGTTGAAGGGAATCAGTAAGCGGAGGAGAGTTAATGAGACGAAAGGCCTTTGACTCCACCCTATTGAGAAGAGCTGCATGTGGGGAGCCTCCCCACACATGAGAGTTGTACTCCATACACGGGCGAGTAAAACCCGTGTACAAGGTCAACAACTGTGCAGGGGTAAAGAAAGTTCGGAGTCGGCTTAGCACACCTAATCTCTTGGAAGCAGATTTCACAAGAGATGTAATATGTTCTTTCCAAGACATATCCCGAGAGAATGAAACCCCAAGCATGTTCAAGGATGATGCAGGACTGAGCTGGACATTATTAAACATTAGTGGGTAATCCTGAGGTGTGCCATAGCCTCATCCCTTGTTTGCTGAAGTAACTGCTGAGATGGACGTTGAGGAAATCGAATGGAAAGGTGAAGGGTGGAATCATCAGCATATGAGTGGATAGGGTTAGATGTACTGCTTAGAAGGTCATTGATGAATAAAAGGAAGAGAGTTGGTGATAGGACAGAGCCCTGAGGAACACCACTGTTGATAGGTCTAGGAGAAGAACGATGGCCATCTACAACAGCAGCTATAGAACGACCAGAAAGGCAGCTAGAGATGAAGGCACAGATAGAAGGATTGAAACCTTAGGAGGGCAGTTTGGAAATCAAAGATTTATGCCAGACTCGATCAAAAGCCTTTGAGATGTCAAGTGCGATGGCAAAGCTTTTGCCAAAGTCCCGAAAGGAGGATGACCAGGAGTCTGAAAGGTAGGTGAGAAGATCGCCAGTGGAGTGTCCCTGACGGAACCCATATTGACAATCAGAAAGAAGGTTGTGACAGGAAAGATGCTTTAAAATTTTTCTGTTAAGAACTGATTCAAAAACTTTTGCGACATAGGATGTTAAAGCAGTTGGACAATAGTTAGAGGGTTGGGAATGGTCACCCTTCTTTGGGACTGGCTGAATGAGAGCAAACTTCCAGCAAGAAGGAAAGGTACAAGTTGAGAGACAATGGTGAAAGAGTTTGTAAGCACAGAAGCACAGTTTTTGAGGACAACAGGAGGGACTCCATCAGCCTCATATGCCTTGTTAATATTGAGGCCAGTGATTGCAGAAAGTACATCAGCTGAAGAAATTTTAATGTCAGTCATGATGAAGTCTGAGGGGGGAAGTGATGGAGGAACAGCACCGGAATCGTCTAAGGTAGAATTGGAGGAGAAAGTCTGAGCAGATCTTTATCAGTAGAAGAAATAGCTACAGAGCCATTAGATTGGATATTATTCATTCTTAGATCTTTAGTGGAAAAGTTTCTAGAGAATGAAAAGAAGTTGTATGCAGCCATCATGGATTTGGAGAAATTATATGACAGGGTGGATAGACAAGGATTGTGGAAAGTATTAAGAATATATGGAGAAGATGGGAAGTTGTTGAAGGCTGTATAAGTGGCTGAGGAATGGCTGGGAGGAGGGATGTGAGAAGAGAGGAAGAAGTCAGTAGGATTGAAGTTGTGGAAGCAATGAAGAAAGTTAAAATGGGGAAAGCTAAGGCTGCAGTGCGTGTGGATAATGAACTGAGTGAATCTTTGTTTTTGAAGGTTGGATGGATTGAAACATGGATGTGTCATGTCTCCATGGTTGCTCATTCTGTATATGGATGGGGTTATAAAAGAGATACAAGGTAGGGCAATTGATGTTGGAGCAGTCCTAGTGAGAGGGGGCAGTGTTTGGAAACTATCAGTACTGTTGTTTGCAGATGATATTGTGTTGTTAAGTGAAGCTGAAGGGAAGCTGCAAGGCTTTGTGGATGAGTTTAGGAGTGTGTGTAAGAATCGGAATCTGAAGGTGAATGTGGGGAAGAGTAAAGTGATGGTCTTTGAGAGAAGTGAAGTCAGTGAATGGACAGTGAGGTTGGATGAGGAGGAAATGGAAAATGTGAGTGCATTTAAGTACTTGGGTAGTGTGATGAGTAAGGATGGAAGTTTAGAGGGTGAAGTGCTTGATAGGGTGCAACAGGAAGGAAAGGTTGCTGGTTCGTTAAAAGCAGTGATAAGAAACAGGGAAGTGATCATGGAAGTGAGTAAGCTACTACATGACAGTATTGTGATACCAACTCTAACGTATGGAAGTGAAGCTTGAACCTTGTTGGAGGGACAGAAGTCAAGAGTGAGAGTAGTGGAAATGAGTTATTTGAGAGGAGCATGTAGAGTAACTGGAGGGACAGACTGACAAATGAGGAAGTGAAGGAGCATTGTGGTGAGGATGTTGATGTGATGAGAAGCGTTAGGAGAAACACATTGAGGTGGTTTGACCATGTGGAGAGGATGGAGAGTGAGGGACTCACGAGTGAGGTGGATGGGGGGAGGGGGGGAGGCCAAGGATGTGATGGAATGGAGACGTATATGATATACGGGGGTGTGAGCTGGGAGCAGGGCAATGAAATGGCGAGGGACAGGGCAACATGGAGGCGATTTGTTTGTGGCCACCCCTTACGGAATTAGGGCATCTGGCAGTAGATAGATAGATAGATGTGAAATAAGTGTTTGATAATAAGTTTTTGAAGTGCATTGCAGTAAGTGTTACTGTTTATTGTTATTTGTTTAACAGTGATTGGAAATACCTTGAGTAACCCTCTCTGGTACAATGATAGGAAACCAAAAGTACATGGGAGCATTAGAAAATGACCTGGTTGGCTGTAACTAAATATTTTCCCACGTTACTCAGAAAATAATGTTGAATATGTGAGCATTAGAGTATTTGTGATGTTAAGTACAAAAAATGTAAGTTGTGTAACATCTGTAATATTTTCACGTTGCCCCTGATTAGTACAAATTGGTCACAGTTTCTGTACGAATAATTATCTCATACTCAACCATACTGCATGAAACTGCCAGAGCATTTACTTCTCAAATAGCAATTACCCGTAATTGTGATGTCATGTGCAAATATAAGTGCCGTAGTATAGGGAAATTATTATAATTGACACAATAAGTGATTAATAAAAATAATGAGCTATTCATTTCCCATACATCTGTGGGGCATAGTGGCTCTATGAAACGGGTGGAAAACTCTATGAGGAGCCACATGGAAGGGGTGATGACTCACCTTATGACGGTGAGTAAAGAAAAGTTGAAAAAATGACTGGAATATTCCGAGAGGCCGTGCAGTTTTACAACCACCACTCCTGTCAGTGCTGCCAACGCTAGACAGCGAGTCCAAGGCCACTGGCAGTGGCAAGCAACCAGATTAGCCCGCCTAAACATGGAAAACCAGTCATCTTTAACTTATCCTTACTTATCGACGGGACCACCTGGAGATCTCGGGATACTTTCAATTGAAAGAGAAAGGGATGGTGAGTCTTATGTATACTTTTTTTTTTTTTGTAGCTATAATAGTTTGGCAGATATTAGGGTTAGAATTAAGGGTATTTTTGCCAAAATCTCAGAAATCCCTCATAAGGAGTAGTGGGCGACGGCCGGAACCCCCCCGGGGCCTAAGGGTTAAAAGAGGTGCCGGACCACCCAGTGCCGGAAGATTGGTATTGGACCTGTAATGAGAAATTGGAATCTGGAAGGCCTTTGGAGCAACACTTAACCTGCCCAGTCTGGACCGTTTTTTTTTACCCAAAACACCCTCAGAACCCAGCCGATTTTCAACTTGCCCTTTTTTGGCTCAAACCTCCACTTTTGGTGAGAAACATCGAAAATTCATAGAGAAATCACCCTCCTGAGCTTATAAATGTTGCTACAGGTGGCAGTCAGCCTTACCTTTCGTTCTCTCTCAGGGTATGTGGCTTCAAAGAAAACAAACTATGGGAGGGTTAACTAACTCATGCCACTTTAAATTACATATTTATTTATTTATTTGGTACAAATTTATGTGTAGTACCACAGATGACATGAACACTTGATTGGACACTCCCCACCCGCACGCTCTCGCCACTTCAGTAGTGGTCCCAGAGCAGTATAGCCTTGTCTTTATCCTTACATGATCTGAGGATGAATCAACCATTATGGTTGAAAATCTCACTGAGTGCAGCTTTCTTCTGATCAGTATGCTCCCTCCCTCTGGCATCCCCCAATGATTGAGCAGCTCTCAGTCCAGGAGCCAATCACTGTGCTTTTATGATCAGCAGACCAATCAGAGTGTTCCATCCATGCACTATTAAGAATATTTACAATCTACATTCAGTTTGGCGGCTAAGCTTGCGGTAGCGAGTGTATCTTCCAGTGTTTTTACTGTTATTTACTGTCTTAATGACAATAATAGGCATTATGAGCTGCAGCAACAATGTGTCTTTGCATGAGGAAGATGAGGAGGTAGGAGCTGAGGTATCAGAAACTTTCCAACGTAAGAAAATTAGGGAGGAATGTCCGAATGAGAAGGGAAAGTCGACAAAGTGTAGGTATTATGTAATTCTGTAAGGCATTCGTCAGTCATGACACTGGGGAAAATGTCTCACAGCGTAAAATAGGGCCTTCATGTAATGATGGATGCTTTGAGAAGCTGACAAGGCCTGTAATACTGGCAGAGATAGAAAATTGCTTGGTTCTTGCTGACTAAAACGGCATACTGTACCAGCAATCACTCAGGAACCAAATACTGTACCAGTACACCTGCAAAGTCTCAAACAGTGATACTGTGACTTATACAATCAAGTATAAAAATACTGAGTCATGTGTGTGTAAGAAAGCCTCCTTGAGTATCTGTGGACTAGGTGAGAAGCATGTTAGGCTGGTGGTGAACAACAGTACTACTAAACTGAAGGCACAATGTATTCATGATCATATTAATAGTTTGCGTACATTTTCATCGCCACTGCCCTAATCAGCGAAGCCTGTTCCTGAGATTTATGACTGAAAAATATCCAGATGTGGAGAAAGTCAAAGAAAGTTATTACATCACCCAGCTAAGGACCTACACTATTGGTTTTCCTTCAGTAAGGCTGGACACTTGCAGCTTTGGCTATGAGACCTCGTGAAAGCTAACTTTAAAACTGGTTTGGGTCAATTGTGTCTTTTGTAATTTCTTTGTGATCTCTGTAATTAATGTGTATCTATTGTGCACCATATCAATTACTTGCTGACTAGTCACCAATCTGGGCCATGGGGGTTGATGCAGAACCATTACACAAAACAGTATCAAACATTTTCATCAAATTGCTTACAAAGATTCTCCAACAGTTGATATTCTACTGCTGGAATACTCTGTGTAGCTTACCTGATAATAGTTTTCCCAGTTGTGTTTTCAAATTGAGTCTGTTTTTGCTTGAATGCTCTTCAGTATGGTGAAGTGTGAAGGTCACAAAGTGACAGTAAGCAGCGCAAGGTAACAGGTGTGAAAAGAGTTGACATACCATGTATTGTACAATGATGTTCAATTGCTCTCATTGAAATATTTGTTAGATACATTCGTTTTTGTTCAATGCCGTTATTTTTATTTGAGTTCTGTTGACTACAAGCCAAGATAATGAGGACATAATGCGAAGGATCATTTTTAGGTTTTGGGGCCATTACTGCAAATCAGTGAATCAGTGTCCAATCCAGTGTTCATGTTATCTTTTTTTTTTTTTTTTTTTTTTTTTTTTTTTTTTTTTTTTTTTTTTTTGTGTGTCCGACTCTGGGCATAGGCTTCACAGCCTGCTATCAAGGCCCAGTCGTCCTCCTACAATCTACATGTCACCACTTCGGCGCTTAACACCCACCGTCCATATTGAATACATGCTAGGGCTGTCTCATACAGGACTGGTGTATTGGTATTAGCGGGGTCATTTTTACGACATGTCGGCGGGTCTCCTGGTAGATCAGTAAAGCCTGATTTAATGAAATTCAAATTCTTAAACTGTCCCCTGCAACAGCGAGGATTCGAACCTGGGTCCCTCGGGACTGCAAGCCAACTCTCTACCGATCGAGCTATTGGTTTTCACACAGTAATATAGGTGATAATAAGCGTTGTTCATTCACCAAAAACACCAGCATACGACACCTTCCTTTACGACATTACCACCTCATCACTTCTGTTTGTTTTTACCTCTAGCTTCGTTTCTTTGTCCTTCACCTCAGGGATCACTTTCACCGTGAATTTCGTCATTGGAGAGACCGTGGGGCAACATGTCTTTACTGGCCAGGTTACTGCTAACAGTTGAATTGCCGAGTGTGGGGGGGAGGGGGGGTCAGGTGGGGCCAGGCAGTATCCCTGCGTGACAGCAGGTAGAGGAAGGTCCACATCCATTACTATAAAGAACAAGCAAATGTGTGAGCCACTATGCAAACATGTCAACACCAACATGCACTGAATCTGAAAAACAATCCACTCAGCATAGGCAACCCTTTCCACACGATCACAGTGCAGTCCCCTTCACTACAGAATAGACACGTAGCATTATCATGAAAACAAAGAACTCTGCAAGCACAGAGCTGGTTGGCATCAGCAACCTGCACCTGAAACATTTAGGACCACAAGACATCTAGACCCTCACAAACATCAGCAGCTACTCATAAAATTATCGCACAGTGTAGCATTCCCAGTATTTTGAAACATGGAACAGTGTTATTTTGAAACATGGGACAGTATTATTATTATACTTAAACCAGACAAGGACCCAGCACACCTTTCTTTATACAGACTGGTAACAGCATACTATCTAAAATAATTGGATGCCACATTCGCAACAAAGTCATACCCCACATCTGCCTTGCTCCTTTATAACATGGATTTGGACCATTGCACTCTACAAACATCTTCCCAACTAATCTCACAAAATAGGCATTGGACGGCATCAATTCCACAACGCCCAAACAACGCACACTTCTCACAATAGATTTATGTCTGCCTTTTTCTCTTATAACATTAATTTAGAGCACTACAACCTAAAAGCAACTTCTTGAATGATTTCACAAAACAAGCATTAGACAGCATCAACTCCACAAAACCCTGCACAGTGCACACTTTTTGCAACAATAAAATATTAATAAAGCTTTTGATGCAATCCCCCAGTGCAAAACTAGTCACCAAGATATACAGTGCAAACATGGAGAAAAATTCCAGCAAGCCAACTATTTGTCTAGTAGACAAGCACACGTTACATTGCAGGGGAGTCATTACAATCACGACATTTTCTTAATGGAGTTCCACAGGGCTCCTATCTCTCTCCCACACTCTTCAATCTATTCATGCATGATATTCCCACAGCCCAGCCATCAACAAACATTGCCTGGTATGCAAATGACATCACACCATGTTGAAGCTGTAACTTGCACACTCATTGCAACAGGACTACCTCAAAACACTTGGGTCAAGGACAAAAGGCTGATGACTTCTCCAGCCAAATCCATCACCACACTCATCACAAGCAGTAAACATGAACAGTGGTGCTCCCCTCACCTCACATTTACCAATGTATGTGTGCCACACACACCCTCCACTAGATCCATGGAGTGAGACATAACACCAAACTCATGTTCAAGGACCATGTACAAGACATCAAGAGGTGGTGCACCCTCAGACTCAGTGCATGCAGGGCAACTGGTCTCGGTACTAACAAAGCGTAAAGGCCTGATGGGGTCCTTCCTGTTGTCCTGAAGAACTGTGCTTCTGCACGTACACCCTGCCTAGGTAAACTCTTTTGCCATTGTCTGTCAACTTGCACCTTGCCTTCTTACTGGAATTTTGCTCTCATTTAGCTCGTCCCAAAGAAAGGTGATTATTATCAGCCCTCTGAACTATCACCCAATTGCTTTAACATCATGTACTTGTAAAGGTTTTAAATCTATTATTATAAAAAAAAATTGAAAGCACCCTTCCTATCGCAATCATCTTTCTGATCATCAGTATGGGTTCTGTCAGGGACGCTCCATGGTACTTTGGTGAAAGCTTTGCGATTGCACTTAACATCTCAAAGGCTTTTGATCATGCTTGGCTTAAATCTTTAATTTCCAAATTGCAAGCTTATGGTGTCTGTCCTTCTGTCTATGTCTTCATCTCTAGCTTCCTTTCTGGTCATCCTGTAGCTTCTGTTGTAGATGGCCACCAGTCTTCTCTTAGAGCTGTCGAAAGTGGTGTTCCTTAGGGCTCCATCATATCACCAACTCTCTTCCTTGTATTCATCAGGGACTTTCTGAGCTGTACATCTAACCCTGTCCACTCATACGCTGTTGACTACACCCTTCACCCGTCCATCTGCTTCTCGCAGTATGCGTCTCAGCAGTTGCTTAAATAAAACAAGGGATGAGGATATGACACACCTGTTGTCTAACTTGACATATACAGTAAGACCTCACTATAATGGACTAATTGGGGCTCAGGTCAGTCCGAAATATTCGATTTTCCAATAAAAGCGACATCCGGACTTCCTGCTAATCCGGACTTTTTCCGATATATCAGACATTAGTCCAGATTGCATCAGTGGTTTTCACCACCATTGCAGTATTGTACTGTGTTATACCTTCAGTACATTAATCAAATGGTATAATAATACTGTACTGTGCAGTGAAAAACATGTCTTTTACTTGTCTTATTGTGGTGAACATAGCTGAAGTTGTCAGGCAGTCCGGACTGCTTTCTGGCTATATGGGACTTTTTCCGATATATAGGAGTTTAGTCCGGTAGCTCCTCGAGTCCAATAAAACCGAATTCCGGTCTACTGAAGTCTGTTATATCGAGGTTTTACTGTATCTCTGATTGGGGTAAAAGTAATGTTGTTGTTATATAAAACTCATTTCTTACATGTTTCAACATGTCAGAATCTTTCACAGGGAGTATCCTTTAAATAAACAATATCCACTGAATCCTACATCATCTCAGAACATACTAGAGGATTCGTTATCTCAAAATTTATATTGAAAAAATCATATTACCTCTCTTGTAAAACCTGCTTCCAAGAGATTAGGTGTGCTTATCCGACTCCATGCCTTCTTTACTCCTGCATAGTTGTTGACTTTATACAGGGGTTTTATTTGCTCCTGTGTAAAGTATAACTCTCATGTATGGGGAGGCTCCCCCCATATAGCCCTACTCAGCAAGGTGGAGTCAAAAGTTTTTTGCCTCATCAACCCTCCTCGTCATACTGGCTCCCCTTCAACCTCCATCTCTTCACCACACTGTTGCATCTTTATCTCTTTTCTGTTGCTGCTCCAGTAGTCACTTCACCTCTAACTGTTTGTTTGCATCCCTCCACCACTATGGTGGGCATATAGCACCCATCTAGCAGCAAACTCTCATCCCTTTTCTGTCCAGCTCCCTAATGCAAGAGTTAACTGTTACTCCCAGTCCTTCATGTATGCAACAGGTCATCTCTGGAACTGTCTTCCTCTGTATTTCCTACTACCTATGATCTCCAGTCTTTCAGACACAGTGTGTCCCGGTATCTCAGAATGAACAGATCTTGAATTTGGCTCCCTGTTATCTTGTTTTTGTTTTTTCTTTTGAGAAAACAATCTTATGGGCTTTTGTCCTTTTTCTTCCTTGCATTAAAAAAAAAAAAAGCAAATGTCTGCACTACAGTAACGATGTAGGGAACATATGGGACAGCTCCATCAGGGCTCGTACCTTCAGTCAACAGGTGTGCTCATTCAGGCAGAGTTGAGCAGTTACAGCAGCAGCATTAGTACATTTGTGTCACATCCTTCCTTACAATTCACTATCACAGTCCTATCCTCCCAGTCATGTCATTGAAGGACACAATACACATTCATCTGATCATTCCTCTGTATGATTGAGCACACCATTACTGTCTAAGACCTGCTATAGTCAGCATTACATTCTTCACGCATGCTGCATAGAGGGAGAGCTCTCTCAGTGTCAGGAAGGGCAATAGCTCCCTAAGTGTCTTCCAACCACTCCCCACCCCAGTCCCACCTACAATATATCATGTTCCTGAAATAACAAAACCCCACGTATTCAAGACTCCCCAGCAAGATTAATCCTTTCCCACCTCTCTGCCTTTGAATGCTCTCTTCTACACACCAGACACACAAAATCAGCATTGCTTTGTAGTGTACCTTTAATATTAGTACATCTGTTATGTACCCACTTATCACAAGCACTGCACAAGATGGAGTTGCTTCCCACACCCTTTTGGCAAACTGCACATGGCCACACTCCCTCTTCTTTCATAATACTGCCACCTACCCTACATATCATCACTTTTGTTTCAGCCATTTTTACTTTCAGACCTTTTTACTCCTGTCCATCTCTTCACTTCCTGTATCTTTCTTCTGGTACCCTTTCCTACTCTGTGATTAACACAAGTCATCAGCGTACAACATCCTCCATGGAAGTCCAGTTCTGAAATCACATGAAAGATTGTCACGCGCTGTGGTCAACAGTAAGAGGCTTAAAACTTAACCCTGATACTCTTCTAGGTTGACAGAAAATTCATCACTTAAATGTTTGTTCATTGTCACCTGGGTGCGAGCATCTGTGTTCATTGCCAGAGCAACACTGAACAGCCATTCCTTAGTCTTAGGCTTTCTCATTACCTACTTCACCACCTCCTTGGACAGTGTGTCATCTGGCCTTCTCCAAATAAAAAAAACAAAGTTGAACTTACATTTCGTTCATTTCTTCCTTCCCTACTCTGTGTTACAGCACAGTGATCCCTTGATTATAGAGGCTTTCGTTATCAATACGATATGAAAATGTGTGCTCCTGCCATTATAGCGCATTATGGTACAGTACAGTACCTGCCATAACAGTATATTGTGTTTAGTGGATCTAAATTGTCTGAAAGGGAAAATTGTGGCTTGCACCTGGGGTGCCTGGTACCAGTTAGGATAAATCCCATAGGTTCTGTGTATTCGTTATCACCCAATTCCATCAACATGCATCATATTCGGTACCAGTTATGCACGATAACCAAGGGGTTGGTGCATTTAGATGGTGGTAGGTGGTGGTGACTATCATCCACTCACTTGATGTAATGCTGCCTACTTTTTCCTTCATCTTTATCATTCTATTTCTCTTTCTGCCTTCCTCTCCACCTACCTCTCTCATTCCTTCCTGTCACTTTTTGTTGTTCTGCCTTCCTCGTTAAGTGGGTCTGCTCTGATTGATGAGCCCAATGTTTTCCTGTAACCCAGGAAACCATTTTTAGTGCTAGGTAATAACAATTTAGCCAGGTAACAGGGCAAGTTAGATCCTACTGTGTTGCATGTATTATTGGGTGGAGAGATGTAAATGCTGCAAACATCCAGGAACCAAACCTCTACTTTTTAACCCATGCCTCACTGTAGTGAGTTGCTATCAGCTGCAAAGAAACATTGGTTTACTCCATTGGATGGCCTTGCAGGGGCAGTTCCTTTCCTGTGGTTGATGGGTCTGCTTGGCCATACAGACTGAGGTTGAACAACACCAGTATGTAGAATTGATGATTATGTCATGTATAATTTTTATTTCATGTTATCTTAATAGGTAGTTGACTCTTCATTTATTGTTTTCAGGCACAGATTGTAATTGACTGGTTGGAAAGAAATGCTGCTGATAACATTAACTCCAAACTGTATGATCCAGTTGAGTACTTCGGGGATGCACATATAGCCTGGGAAAATACACTGAAAATCCTCAAGGTATGGTATTGACTAATTACATTGAAGTTATTGTCAGTATTTAATCCATCCATCATCCAGTCCCCTCCCCCCCTCCCTTCCCCCATCAGGAGCATGACGAACTTGGCATTTATCTACTTCTGTCTATCTACCTATTGCCAGATGCCTTAATCCCGTATAGGTGGCCACAAACAAATCGCCTCCATGTTGCTCTGTTCCCTGCCATTTCTCTGCCCTGCTCCCAGCTCACACACCCCCCTTTCTCATATACCTCTCCACTCCATCCCTCCATCTCATCCTTGGCCACCCCCTCCTGCTCCCCCCCTCCATCTCACTCACATACACTCTCCTTGTCAGTCAGTCACACTCCATCCTCTCCACATGCCCAAACCACCTCAGTGTGTTTTTCCTAATGCTTCCTATCACATCCACACCACAATGCTCCTTCACTTCCTCATTTGTCAGTTTGTCTCCGTGTGACTCCATGTGCTCCTCTCAAATAACTCATTTCCACTGCTCTCACTCTTCCCTCCAACAGGTTCCAAGCTTCACTTCCATATGTTAGAGTTGGAATCACAATACTGTCATGTAGCAGCTTTTTCACTTCCATTCTCACTTCCCTGTTTCTTATTACTGCTTTCAAGGAACCAGCAACCTTTCTTCCCTGCTGCACCCTTTCAAGCACTTCGCCCTCCAGACTTCCATCCTTACTCATCACACTACCCAAGTACTTAATTGCACTCACATTCTTCATATCCTCCCCATCCAGTTTCACTGTACATAAGTTGATTTTCTGTCATCAGGTCAATTGTTTCTGAGCTCGAACTCTTCATCACCCTTGTCGTTTTGTAATTTGCGCCTCTTGGGTAGGTGTGAGGGCAGCGATAAGTTGCCAGCACCATGGGAGGTAGACAGACGAGAATCCGCCTTTGCTGGGCTACAAATGAGAACTGAATTACTAAATACAGTATGCAGTATTTGGCAACTACGGTGTGGCAGGGCTTGACAGCATAGAGGGAGACTCAATGTTCCCATGGAAACCTGGTGCCTCTTCATGCTTGATGTTATGGCACAGAGACCCATCGCCTCAAGAGGCGATCAGCGCGGCTAGGGGTGGCCTGCATATTTGAATTAATAAATATGTGGTATTTGGCAAGTGCGGTGTGGCAGGGCTTGGCAACAGCTCTGATGGCATAGAGAGAGATTCAACATTTCTATGGAAACCACTGATGCTTCCTCGTGCTTGAAATTATGGCGCAGAGACCCGTGGCCTCTTATGAGGCGATCAGCACGGCCAGGGGTGACCTGCATATCGCCTCATATGAGACGATCAGTGCAGCCAGGGGTGGCCTCCATATTGCCTCATATGAGGCGATCAGCGCAGTTGGGGTGAAAACAGGAGCGACCAGTTGCATGGCCCAGAGTGGCATTATTCAGACAATAAAACCCCAACCATCTCTAGGATGTACACACATATGGGCCACATCCAGTTCAAGCGCTTTAACCCTCTAGACCACCAGGTGTCCTTTAGTTGGTTATATGGATGGGATGGGGCTCAGATGTGTGCCACAGGGTGCAGGGCATTGAAGTTACTAGGCTGTTGCTTCTGCCCAAAAGAGAGGGGTCCAAACTTGGGACTAGCTCTTCAGGAGTATACCTTGTCATGGGTGTATAATGGCAGTGCAGTTATAGTGCCAAGGTATGTTTGGAGAGTGTCCCTGTAGCTGTCTTGGCAGGGTGCCCCAAGGCTACTGCCACAGCCACTAGCCATGGCTGGTGGGCCATGGGCCCCTGGTCCCAAGCTTGTACCTGGGACTGTGCAGGTTGGTGGGGCCTGTGAGCTTTCTCCTCCTTTATTTACTGACATTTTTTATTTATTTTTTTTTAATGCAAGGAAGAAGGAACCAAAGGCCAGGGCCCGCATACTGTTCCTTCCAAGAAAAAGTAAAAACAATACCAAAGAGAGTCAAATTCAAGATCCATTCATTTCGAGATGCCTGGACACACTGCGTTTGAAAGATTGGAGATCATAGGAAGTAGGGAATACAGACAGAGGGAGACAGTTCCAGAGTTGACCAGTTGCATAAATGAAGGACTGGGAGTAACGGTTAACTCTTGCATTAGAGAGTTGGACAGAAAAGGGATGAGAGTTTGTTGCTAGACGGGTCCAACGTGCCCGTCATAGAGGTGGAGGGATGCAATCAGACAGTTCAGAGGAGCAGTGACCATTGAAGTAGCGATAGAAGAGAGATAAAGAAGCAACAGTGCGGCGAAGAGACAAAGGTTGAAGGGAATCAGTAAGCGGAGGAGAGTTAATGAGACGAAAAGCCTTTGACTCCACCCTATTGAATTATGGCACCCAGTGGTTTAGTGGGTAATTAAGGCATTCCAGTCTGATTGAGCCTGTGCAGATTTATATCCAAGGGATGGTTGGAGTTTATTGCTCACATAATACCACTCATAGATGAGTGAGGCTGGCCACTCTCATCTTAAATGTCAGGACCAACTTGCCTAGCCCCAGGTTTCTACACTCCTCATGGGACAACACAGGATTAGATGAATGAATGAATGAAAAGCAAAAGCATGAACAGCAGGCGTGTGTTTATATCACCTAAGGGGTTCAGAGTGGCATCGTTGAATGTGGTAAGTTTGAAGGGTTATGCAGGGCAAGTGGTAGAGACTCTGAGTTATAGGCTGGTGGATGTCATCTGCCTACAGAAAGTCAGGTTCAGGGGAGGGTTCAGCTAGGATGATTTCTAGGAAAATAAAGATGGGAATGGTGGTGTGGTATGCTGGTTGAGGAAAAATGGGTTCAGTTTGTCATGAATGTAATAAGAGTAAATGAAAGGATTATAGTAGTTAAAATATTGTTTGGGTAAATCATTATTTAAGTTATATTGGCATGTGCTCCATAGGTTGGCTTGGATGATGAAGAAAAAGACAGACTCAGGCATAGGTGGATTTAGACAGCTATTCTGGGTGGGGGGCCAAGCAAGAAAGGGGCACCATAGACAGCTACTCTGGGGGGGAGGGGGATGGGGGCAAACAAGAAAGAGGCACCCGCTAGTAGGCAGCTTATTTAAATTTTCACTACTTATTACAGATATATCTAATTCTTATGAGTAACTTTTGGAAGGTTAGGGTAGACATACAGTGAATGTTTTGTATAGGAGAACGTTCACTAATGTCCCCATTTCCACACACACATACACACACACACACACACACACACATGTATTAAAAGATACTATTTTGTGTGCAGCATCTGTATGTTGTGGCCGAAGGTGCCCGACACTTCTTCTTGCCTATGGCCCTAGGAGTTGAATGGAACAAGAGGTGCAGCATACAACTGGAAGGACTTGCAGAGGGGTGCCAACATATATTGGGGGGGGGGGCATGGCCCCTGTAACACCCCTCTCTTGATGGTTGAAGGAAAGTCCTGGAGTAGCTATTTACGGCCTTTAATTGTGGAGCACAGAGATATAGGTGTTACCTCTCCTGATATTAGCTCTTGACTGCCTGTTACTTATGGTTCGAGTTGACTGGCTAACCTGGGAAACACTGCTTACGTCTGCAGTTCTAGGATATAGTGGGGGGGGGCATACAGTGAGGGAGGCATATATACAGTATGTAACGGGCATAATACATACATATAAGGGGAATGGTACAATACTTCCCGGGGTGGTTGTGATGGTGTCTTCTGACACTAGAGAGGAGTTATATGGGGTGGTTCATATGACTAAGGGAGCGGGAGATTTGTACAAGTAGGGAGTATGATACAGGGGAAGGAGGGAGGGATTATTATACAAGGGATGGTAGGGAGTAAGTATGATACAGGGGATGGTAGGGAGTGACTATGATACAGGGGTCGAAGGGAGGACATGGCCATGTCAAGGGGATGTAAACTAGGGATATACATTGTTACAAGGGGACGTATGTTGATATAAGATACACATAGAGTCATGTTGATATATGATACAAGGAGTAAATAGAGTATGCATTCATGCATGTTCTTATAGCTATACAGTAGGCGCGGAAAGTATTGACGCTTTTTTGCCGACGTCATTCTTTTTCGCGTTAAGTGAAGTAGGGTCAATACTACCCTCCCCTGTGATGCGAAATGAGCTGATGCTTTTTCAGCGGGAGCTGGCAACCCTGCTTGATAGGTTTGGCACCACAGGAGCAGGCTCAGTAATGTTTGGGCAGCCACAGGAGGAGGATTGTCTCTGTGTGTGATGCACCATGAGGGCATGTTTTGACTCAAATAACACAGTTATTTGGTTACCTACCACATTCTCGTCATGCCTAAAGTAACCACAAGCAAGGACAAACGTGTGGAAGTGATTACTTTATACAAAGCTGGCCACAAACTCCCATTTATTGCAAATCAGATGGTGTTAGACTGAGGACAGTGCAGAGACTGGTGAAGCGGTTCAAGGACAGTGGGGAGGCCATTCCTCCCACTCCACTTCCCAAGCCTGGGAGACCTCGTAAGACAACCTTCAGGACCCGTCAGCTGATCTCAAGGCAAGTTAGCAAGGATCCAAGGCTAACAGCATGGGATTTAAAAGAAAAGAACCCACAGTTGCTGGCAGATGTGTCTGTCAGAAGTGTGCAGCAGCTGTTGCATGACGATCTGGGCTACAGGAGTTTTTTGTGCTCGTAAAAAACCACTGCTAACTGCACTTCAGAAGAAAAAGAGAGTAAATTTTTGTAAGATATATCTTGCCTGGAGTGAGGAGCAATGGGAAACTGTGCTTTGGAGTGATGAGTCAACATTTACTGTCACTGGTACCCCTTCATCACGAGTGTACCGCAAACCAGGCAGTGACCCCCTGGATCCTAAGTACACTTCCAAGTTTGTTAAATACCAAGCCTCACTCATGGCTTGGGGCTGCTTTACATATTATGGTGTTGGTGAATTGGTAATTCTACCTGCAAATGAAAAAGTGAACCAGAACAATTATTTGGAGCTATTATGTGATGTTTTAAGTGACTCTTTTGATAAAACCAAGGCAAGAGTATTTATGCAAGATTCTGCCCCTGCACATGTTGCAAAGTCAGTGAAACAGTGGCTAACAGACTGTGAGGTTCCCTTTATTCGAGATTGGCCCGGAAACAGCCCAGATATCAATCCCATTGAGAATTTATGGGCGCACATGAAGCGGCACATCATCTTTGCCTAAACTTGAGGCTGCAGTCAAGCAGCTATGGAGCAGTTTTAGTCTGTCTGTTCTGCAAAACTACGCCATCAGTCTCCCCAGACGCCTTAAGAAGATAATAAAGGTGAAGGGGAATGCCAGTAAATACTAAATTCAATGGTGAGTGTTAATTTATTTGTTTCTCCTTGCTAACCACAAGAATTTTTCTTTTTTTAAGATGACGTCAACACTTTCCGCGCCTACTGTATAAGTATTGTAGATCACTTGTGAAATAGGGTACTCATGACTTTCATTTTTTTTTTCTATGTTAGTTTCTATATGTCACACATGACTGTATCTGAAATATGTCAACATTTGCTGGTGGTACCTTTGCTGTCCACAGTTTATGCAACTTATCAGGTGGCATTGGTAGTCACTGAATGGGAGGGCACTTAATCTTGGGTAGGGCGTACTATGCCAGTAGCAATTCTGATTTCCTGTAGTCTGTGTTCCATTTTCCGGACACAACAGTACACTGCACAGAGGACGAGGAGAAAACCTATAAAAGAGATGACCACAGGGGGAAACACAACGGAAAGAGATGACCACAGGGGGAAACACAACGGTTGGATGAACCCATGAACGGCTGAGGGCCAGAGAAAATCGATCCATAATGAAGTCACTGTCGTTGAGGAATGTTAGCATACGCATGTTGGGGGAGATAACGGTAATGTTTGTAGATGGCAGGTTGGAAGGCATGTCAATTGGTTGGAAGATGTCATTGGAGTGTTTACGGACTGATTGGTGATAGCGAGTGGCGTAAGTGATGACTGACTGATTTGACGGGACAATAGTCCGGTGCTTTGTAGAGACCACTAGCAGGTACGGAGTGGACCGAAGTACCAGGACACATGATGGTGTTAGAGATGGGAACAGTAAAGAAGAAGTACTGGACGTGGTTGAGGTGAGCATGGTGGACCACGAGTACAGGAGCTGGAACAAAGGAACATACCAAGTATATGGAATGGTTACACACTAAAGCTGACTCACAGGGTGTAGCCCAGTTAGGGAAGATAGCGAAAAGGTGGGCAGCACAGAGACGAGAGGTAGGGGTGAGGGAGGAACACTGCTGGAGGTTGGTGGGAGAAAGGAAGGCAGCTGAAAGATGGTCATGTGAGAGGAGGAAATATTCTGAAGGAATAGAGATTTGCAATAAGGAGTTGTTGTATCGGAAAGGGAAGGGAATGATGTGGAAGAGGTTGAAGGAGATGTTCGAATGTAGGGGGTTATGGACGACGACATATTTGGTGAGAAGAGTGGCCACGAGAACCGAATAGTAATATTCGAGAGAGGAGTAGGAGAGTACTGGGGATAAACCAAAAGTAGAGTGAGCCCATTCTAATACAGAGCAGAGAGCTGAGATAGGTACTAAGTCTGCAGTGACACGTCCATTAATAGCATCGACTAGGATACGAACCAAGGTATTGACCTGAGAGAGTAGAGAGTCAGTGGCTAGTTGGAGGTTATCCATGTTGAGTTTGAGATAAAAGAACTGAGAAATAACATTGAGATTGGAGAAGTGTTGTTTTAAGATGTTGGTGAAGTTGTTCAGAGTGTAAGTTACCTCATTTAGGTGGATTGTAATCTTCTGTAACATAGTGTGTTGGACCTTGATGACTCTGTGTTGAGATTCTAGGGCAGAAGCTAAATGAGCTTTTTTTTTTTTTTTTATGCAAAGAAGAAGGAACCAAGGGCCATGGGCCTGCATACTGTTTCTTCCAAGAAAAAGTAAAAACAATGCAAAAGAGAGCCAAATTCAAGATCCATATATTTCGAGATGCCTGGACACACTGCGTTTGAAAGATTGGAGATCATTGGAAGTAGGGAATACAGACAGAGGGAGACAGTTCCAGAGCTGACCAGTTGCTAGGTCAGATTTAAAGCCGGATAAGTCACGGGCTGTAGTGACCCCAAACATGCCGCTGAGAATCTCATCTCCAAGGTCAAAGAGACCTCGTTTCACACGAGAACGACCTATGGGTGGCTGAATGGAGAATGTGCCATTGAGCTCAGTGAATTTACCAGAAATGTATTGCAACTGCCATGAGAGTGGGAGGAGAAGATGATATAAATACTGATTTGGGTTGTGTTTCCCCATGAGGGCTGTGAGGTGGGTCTTGATTTTGTGGAGCTGGTGCACGTAGGCAGGCAGGGCGATGGCTACATCGGCCAGGGGCGCAAGATCGTAGCGCAGGGAGACTACATTCGATGAGCATTACCTTGCCTCCCGAACCAACCAAGGCCCCGGGACGTACTCCACCATCGTCCTTACCCGACCCGGACCCTAGGAGGGTCAGCACTGCCAGCAGGTATACCGCTAGCATCATACCTAGAAGATTAGGTGAGAATTAATGGGAGAGTTCCTGGAGAGGGTGATAGGCGGAACACAGTTTGGGTCGATTTTGATTGGTTGATGAATGAGTAGGTGTAGGTGGAGATGAAATGAAGGAGACTGACGGATAGGTGGAGATGGGATAGATTGAGGGATTTGTGGAGTAGGAGGGAGAGCAGTAGATTGTGCAAGTGATTCTTCCAACACTAGGCCCCGTGGAGCACGTTTTAGATCGTCAGGATGGACCCACTTAGTGTCTGTAGTGGAGGTGTCTTGGATGTGGAACTTGTTGGCTTGTTTATTCAGTATGCAATGGGGGTCGGTGAATTTGTCATCCAGTTTAGAGGTACGCTTATGGGAATGAGCAAAGACTAGATCACCGACGTTGATAGTGATAGGAGAGGCACATTTATGTTGGCGGTTTATCATGTCCTCCTTAGATGAAGCGAGATTGGATGTTACATACTGATGGATTGTTTGGAAGTTGGACAATTTTACTTTGACATAATCATCCATGTTATAGATGGGGTCTGGCTTTGAGGATAACAGGGTGTATGGTAGGTGTTTGTCAAAGAGGACAAAGAAGGGAGATTCGCCAACGGAAGCGTTGATGGAGCTATTGATTGAGGATACCACTTGGGGAATCCAGTCATCCCATGACGAACTATGGGAGCCTAGGTGTCTGAGGCACTCTTAGATTTTTCTATTGTGGCTCTCTACAAGGCCATTGGAAGCTGGATGGTTAGGTATGACATTGCATTTATTAATTTCAAAGCGGCAGCAGATCTTCTCCAGGAGGCTATTGTTGAACTCAGTACCGTTGTCAGTGAGGATGGTATGTGGTGTACTGAATGGGCTAATTACGTGATCTACGAAGGCACGTGCAACACTCTTCACGGTCTTATCTGAGAGGGATACGAGGACACAGTAGCGTGAGAAGTGGTCGGCTGCTACAAACAAATACTCTGCACCTGATTCTGTAAGAGGGAGTTTTAGAAGATCAATGGACACTGTTTCCCATGGGCGTGACGGGATTGGGTATCGTACAAGCGGTTCGGGTAAGCCGGCGGAACCTTTGTGGCGGTGGCACGAGATGCAAGAGTCACAGTGCGCATTGATATCGCGATGCATGGTTGGCCAATAGTACTCGAGACGTGCTTGGCGCAAGCATTGGTCTTTACCTGGATGGGATGCGTGAGGTGTATCATGAACGATGTGAAGGACCGCAGATATCTGGTCAGTAGGGACAACGAGTTGGTGTACTTCTCTGTTGAGCAAATCCTTCCCTGTAAGGAATGTTTTTCTGTATAAGAGATCATCTTTTAGTATGAACTCACCTAGTGGTACTGGTAGAGCAGGTAAGGTCGAGGCATCTCCTGATTCGAGGAAATAAACTACTTGGGACCACATGGTATCTTTGCGCTGAGAGTTTTGAACATCCTCTGATGTGTGAGTTGTGCTGTCAGTGGTCTTGAGCTGCAGGGACATGACAGGTGCGGCTACATGACGTGAGAGGGCGTCTGCGACTACATTCGATTTTCCTGGGACGTACTGAAAAGTGGGATTGAAGTCCTGGATGGTGATGGACCATCTCACTAACCTACCGGTGAGGTTGCGTCCCTTAAACAAATCACATAGAGGAGGATGGTCTGTCTGGATATGCACTGAGCAACCATATACTATGTCTCTGAAATGTTTCAAGGACCAGATGACTGCCAAAGCTTGTAAATCAGTGACACTGTAATTACGTTCAGCGGTGGTAAGTGCACGACTAGCATACGCTATTACACACTTCCTGGATGCTTGATCTAGTTGCATTAGAACTGCACCAAGTCCTGCACCTGAGGTGTCTGTGCATAGAAGAAAGGGTTTGGTATAATCAGGGAATGCTAAAATTGGGGCATTGACAAGAGCTGTCGTTAGCGCTTGGAAAGCCCGGGACTGATCGTTAGTCCATACAAAGGATACATTCTTCTTTAGTAAGTGGGTTAGATGAGAGGCGATCTTTGCATAGTCTTTAATGAATCTGCGATAGTAACCACTTAGGCCTAGGAAACTTCTAACAGCATCTGTAGTGGTAGGTTCTGGGATATTGATGATCGCCTTAGTTTTGTCATCATTAGTATGAATGCCTTGTGCGTCGACAACATGGCCTAGAAAGTTGATTTTCTTTCTCAGGAAGTCACATTTACTGAGGTTGATTTTCAGGCCTGCTAGCTGTAGGCTTTCCAATACTTGTTGTAGTTTGGCAAAATGGTCAGGGACTGATTTACTTACAACAATGATGTCATCTAGGTAAGCAAAAAGAGAGTGTCCCATCATGTCACTAAAGACTGAATGGATAAGTCGCATGAATATTGAAGGAGCATTTCTCAAACCAAAAGGTAGTCTCTTAAACTAAAAATGTCCGTAAGGGGTGCTGAAGGCTGTAATTGGGCGAGAGGATTCTTCCATGTCGACCTGCCAGTAACCACTGAGGAGGTCTAGGGATGAAAAGACTACGTTATTTTCACCTAGTGATTCTAGTAAATCTATGAGGACAGGTAACGGAAAACGGTCTGGAACGGTTACGGAGTTTACTTTACGGTAGTCTACTACTGGTCTAAAGTTGCCGTCCTTCTTTGGGACTAAGAAAAGAGGACTATTCCATGGACTGAAGGAGGGTTCGATAATGTCCTGAACTAACATTTTGTTTACCATCTGATCTGTTTGTTTTCTCAAGCTGTGAGGTAACCGATATGCTGGTATGTAAATCGGCTGAGTTCCTGGCACTAGGTCTACGTGATGTTTGACTAAGTCTGTCTTGCCCATTTGTTCTCCGGGTAAGGCTACCACATTTCTCTAAGCGTGCAAAAGATCGAGCAGTTGAGATTTATACTGTGGAAAATCTTTGCAAGTCAGGTTTGAAAGCAGGTCAGGTGAACGAGTCAGAACTGGTCCCGTAGAGTTAATGGCACATATACCTGTTGGTTGACTATCATCATCAGTAGCATCAGTAGGGATAGAGGATTCCTGGCACACCATTACGGCTGCTAGGTATACTAGGAAATCTCCGATCTTTACACCACTTTTATGTTTTAGTGGGGGCATACAGTGAGGGAGGCATATATACGTAACGGGCATAATACGTACATATACGGGGAATGGTACAATACTGTAACACCCCTCTCTTGATGGTTGAAGGAAAGTCCTGGAGTAGCTATTTACGGCCTTTAATTGTGGAGCACAGAGATAAAGGTGTTACCTCTCCTGATATTAGCCCTTGACTGCCCGTTACATATGGTTTGAGTTGGCTGGCTAGCCTGGGAAACGCTACTTACGTCAGCAGTTCTAGGATACATTGGGGGGGGGGCATACAGTGAGGGAGGCATATATACACAACATGCATAATACATACATATAAGGGGAATGGTGCAATAGAAGATTATGAACAGTTAATAAGGGAATCCATTATTGGGCTAAAAATGTTCATTGAGCGAAGAAATAGAATAATATTAATGGGAGATTTTAACTGTAGAGAAGTTGATTGGGAAAGTATGGATGCTGGGAACAATGAGGAATCATGAGGAAATAAATTAATGGAATTGATGATGGAAAACATGCTAACCCAATTGATCAGAGAAAACACAAGAATTAGGGGTGACAACGAACCATCCAGGCTCGACCTAGTATTCACTAAGGACCCAAATGATGTGAGGAACATAACCTACTAATCCCCCTTTGGTAAAAGAGATTATCTGGTAATTGAGATGGACGTGGTAGGAGTAAGGGAAGGAGAAAGAGATGGAAAACACAGAGAAAATAGATACAGTTATAGGAAGGCAGACTTTGCTTCCATGAGGAACTTTTTCCAAAATGTAGAATGGAGTAAAATGAACATGATCACAAATGTTGATGAGAAATATGAGTTTTTGACAGAAGTATATAAAACAGGAGTTACTAAGTATGTCTCAAAATTTTCTGCATCTATGGAAAGGAAGAAAGAATGGTTTAACAACAGATGTAGGATGGCACAAGAGGCAAGAAAAAAAAGCACGGAATAAAGTGAGAAGAAGGTATAGTGAAAGGGCTTGGGAGGAGTACAAGCAGGTAAGAAATGAATATGTAAGGGTATGGAGAGAGGAGGAAAGGAAATACGAAAAAGATATTGTATCTAACTGTAAAAAAGAGCCGAAACTATTTTATAGGTTTGTAAATGGCAAAATGAAAGTTAAGGACAGTATAATACGACTGAGGGATGGAGATGAAACATACGAAAGAGAGGAGGACGCGTGTGAAATAATGAACAGCAACCTGCAGTCAGTTTATGCATTGGAAGATGAATTTAGGGAGCCTGAAATGGAACCCAGGCTGATGGGAATGGCCAAAATTTCAGTTGACGTGAATGAGGTGCTACAGCTGATGAAGGATTTGGATGTGAGAAAAGCAATGGGACCAGATGGTGTGGCTGGATGGATCCTGAAGGAATGTGCCGACTAGTTAGTGTGGCCAGTTTATGTCATTATCAAGACCTCGCTTGAAAATGGACAGTTACCTAAAGATTGGAAAACAGCAAGTATTGTGCCATTCTTTAAGGGAGGAGATAAGGAGGATCCACCTAATTATAGACCTGTGTCACTTACTAGTATTGTTTGTAAAATCTGTGAGAAAATTATTAGAAAAAGATGGATAAAGTATTTAGAAGAAAATGAAGTGATAACACCAAGACAGTTTGGTTTTAGGGAAGGAAGATCATGTGTTACTAACCTATTAAGTTTCTACAGTAGGGTAATAGATGTCGTACAGGAGAGAGAGGGATGGGCGGACTGTGTCTGTCTGGATGTTAAGAAAGCATTTGACAGGGTGCCCTATAGGAGACTATTGTGGAAGTGGAGGATCTTTGGAGGGGTGCATGGGAAACTATTAAAGTGGATGGGAGATTATTTGATAGGAAGGCAGATGAGAACAGTAATAAGAGACAAGGTTTCACAATGGAGAAATGTGACTAGTGGAGTACCCCAGGGCTCTGTCCTGGCCTCAGTAATGTTTCTGATATATGTAAATGATTTGCCAGTGGGGTTTGAATAGTTACATGAGTATGTTTGCAGATGATGCTAAAATTATGAAACATATTAAATGTATTGATAGTTGTAAAGAACTGCAAGGGGACTTGGACAAACTACACAGCTGGAGCCAGACTTGGAAAATGGACTTTAATGCCAAGAAGTGTCATGTATTAGAAATGGGAATAAGTGAAAGAAGACCATACTGGACATATAAAATGGGCAATGAGATAATTAGTAAAAGAAAGGATGAGAAAGACTTGGGAGTGATTATTCGGGATGACTTGTCACCATAAAAGCATATAAACAAAATCATTTGGGGAACTTATAGATTACTGACCAACATGAGAGTGGCTTTTAATTATATGGATGAGGAAATGTTGAGGGAGTTGATAGTTACCATGATAAGACGAAGACTAGAGTATGCTGCGGTGGTATGGTCACCTCATTTGAAGAAGCATATTGATAAACTAGAGAGGGTTCAGTGGATGGCAATGAAGATGATACCACGTTTAAGGGAACTCACCTACGAGGAGAGATTGGAATAACTAAAGTTACCAACACTGCGTGAGAGAAGGGAAAGAGGTGACTTGATCATGATATTTAGAAATGTAAGAGAATTGGAAAGGGTGGATAGAGAGGATCTTTTTGTGTTGGATGATGGAAGATCATGGCTTCAAGTTGAGGAAAAGTAGATGCCTTAATGATCTCAAAAAGTTCAGTTTCCCGAACAGAAGCATAAGTATTTGGATTGACTTAGACGAAGAGGTGGTGCAGGTGAAAAACATTCATGTATTTAAAACTAGATTAGATGAATGTAGATATGGAGACAGGACAACACGAGCTTAGCTCAATTCCTGCATACTACAAATAGGTAAATACACACACACACACACATGCAAGCACCCAGCGCATGTGGCCTGGTATGGCCGTTGTCAACGTTATTTATTATCAAAGTTATAATGCATTAACTTCTTGCTGCGGTGTTCATGGTTATATTACAGTAATCTCTCTACTTTCCTGACGACCACTATCCAGTTACACCACTGTTTGGAAATCGTAGGTTAATGTTCGAAACCCAAAAATCCCAAAAAATTGCAAAAAAATAGAAAAAAATCTTATTTTTTTAAACCCGTAAGTTTGAATATCGCACGCGGCGCCGTAGCCTTGTTTACATTCACATTCCCATTGTCTCCCCCTCCCACCACTCTGACAGTTGTCTCTGAACTGCCGTGAGTTTTTGTTTAAATAGTCATAATTCACAGTGCTAAGGATTAAGTGCAGTTCAACATTGGATTACTGTACATGCTTCGAGAGCATTTTCGCCACTGTCAGATCTTTAGAGGTGGGATAAACAGCCACCACGGACAAGTAAGTACACTGTCAGCTGCCGAGTATTTTCCATAATCACTTCTAAATCCTCATTCTCTGGTTACATTTTATTTACTTCATGCTTTGTGTCCCATATTTGAGTGCACAGGCTGTGAAAGAGGTGATTTTCTCAGTGATTACCGTGTCCTACATACGTTCACTATCTAGTCAGCTCGTGAACATTTTTGCCCTACTCGCCTCTAAATCATAGTTTTCCGGTAACAATTTATTTCATGCTTTATATCTCATATTTGAGTGCACAGGCTGTGAAAGAGATGATTTTCTTAGTGATTGCCATGTCCAGTACTTACTTGCACTGTGCTGTCAGCTTGTGAACACCTCTGCCTTACTCTTCTCAAAATCATCATTTTTTGGTTAAAATTCAATTAATTCATGCTTTGTGTCCATTATTTATGTGAATGGGGTCTTAAATAAGTGCTATGCATGCCCAGTAGGGAGGTAGGTAGGTGGTTTTCTGATTTAGGTTAGGTTAGGTTCAGGAATGACCGGTGCTGGAGCTTCAGGGCCACTATCCAGACAAGACCACTTTCCAGTCATGCCTTTGGCTCTATTACGTCGGATAGTGGGAAGATTACTGTATATACTTTTTACATGCCCTAGTGTTTTGCATGTGTATTAGTAATGTGACCGTGAGTGTAATGTATGGGGTTAGCTTGAGATGTAACTGCCAGTTAAGAATGACATGTGGGGGATTGGGTGGGATAGGGGTGTGGGGGAGGGTAGGGAGCTGGGGTAGCTTGTTTCGTCACCCCCTTCCGTCTTCCCTGGGTTTACAGGGGTATAAAGGAGGCACCCCTGAGTAGAGATTACTGATTGTGATTCTGCCTGTAATGAAATAAAAAAACTGACCAGTGTCTGGAGTGATTCTTTGCCAGCAGATACTGTCCGTTGCTTCCAAAATCCGTTAATTCGGGGTCCGTAGTATCGAGGATCAACTGTATATGTCACATTTTAGTGTGAACTTAACTCAGCATGAGATTCTATATAACCTGTCTCATGTTGTATGGAGACTCTACTGTACTTTGTATTTGTTTGTTTGGAGATTTCCTTTGACAAGAGTCCCTTTGGAGATGGTAAGGTATGCAGTGAGAAAGCTTGGGATTGAGGAGTGGCTGGTTAGAGTGATTATGGTTATGTATGTGGATACTCGCACCCAAGAGAGAGTGAATGGAGATTTGAGTGATGTTTTTGTGAGTGTTGGCCTGCATCATGGGTTAGTCTTGAGATCGTTGTTGTTTATGATTGTGCTTGAAGCTCTCTCACATGACTTCAGAAATGGACTTCCTTGGGAGATGGTTGTATGGTGTTGACTGCAGACAATGAAAGGGGGATGGAGGAAAGGTTTAAGAAGTGAAGAGATGGAATGGAGCACAGTGGTTTGAAAGTAAATGCAGGGTGAAACCAAAGGTTACTCACTTGTAGTGCTGCTCTCGGGTGCCTGCCCATTCTTTTCTTTCTTCCTTCATTCCTTCCTTCCTCTTCTGTCTTGCTTTCCTTCATCCTTTCCTCCTCCTCTTATCTATGGGTGACTGTTCACTGAGTGACAAGCCAGATGGTTTCCTGTACCCCAGGAAACCATTTACTATGCTGGGTGGTAACCATTCAACCAAATTATGGCACCTGTGGTTTAATGGGTAATTAAGGCACTCCAGTAGGATTGGTTGGGGTTTATTGCTCAATTATTGCCACCCATAGATGAGTGAGGTTGGTCACTCTCACCTTAAATTTAAGTCAGGATGAACTTGCCTAGCCCCTGGCCCTACTCTAGCCATGGGACAACACTGGATTAGATGATGAATGAAAGAAAACTAAAAGTGATTATATCTAGGGCTGGTGGTGGTATCTGTGCTGTCAAATTGAAGGGAGTGTGGCCATGTGCAGTTTTCCACAAGGGTGTGGGAGGTAACTTCATCTTGTGTAGTGTTTGTGTTATGTCAGTGAAGAGATGTAATGGTATTAGACTGCGAAATAATGCTGATTTCATGCGTGTGGTTTGTCGGGGAGAGCATGTAGAGATTGTTGGACTTGAAAGGAGTGATCCTGGTGGAGGGTGTCTTGAGTGTTTGGAGGAGTTTTGTTATTTGGGGGACTTTTTTTTATTTTTTATTTTTTTTATTTTTTTTTTTTATGTGTCCGACTCTGGGCATAGGCTTTACAGCCTGCTATCAAGGCCCATCCGTCCTCCTACATACCATACACCTCTACATGTCACCACTTCAGCGCTTAACACCCACCGTCCATATTGAATACATGCTAGGGCAGTCTCATACAGGACTGGTGTATTGGTATTAGCGGGGTTATTTTTACGACATGTCGGCGGGTCTTCTGGTAGATCAGTAAAGCCTGATTTAATGAAATTCAAATCCTTAAACTGTGCCCTGCCCCAGCGAGGATTCGAACCTGGGTCCCTCGGGACTGCAAGCCAACTCTCTACTGAGATGGGGCTCTCTGTCTTGTGTAAGAGGTGGTTGGAGGAAGTTCGAAAAGCTGTTTGCCTCTCTCGACATTGAAATGGCTGTCCCTCCATGCTTAGAGAACTTTATATGAGACATGTCTTAGGAGTGTAATGTTGTAGGGTAGTGAGACCCGGACAGTAAAGGAAGAGGATATTTGTTGGCTTAAATGTGTTGAATTGGCAGTGATTAGATTGATGTGTGGTGTGTCCATGAATGTGGTGCCTGAGGGAGCGAGGATAACAATTGAAGAGTTGAGAGGAGGGATGGGAATGGAATGTATTAGTGTTGTGATGAGGAGGAGCAGATTGAGTTGGTTTGGGCATGTTGAGAGGATTGAGGAAGGCAGTTGGGTGCAGAAGGTGAGAGGTGTGAACATCGGAGGTAGGGTTACAAGAGACGGACTAAGAAGGGACTGAATAGGGAGAATGCCAGAGATTGAGCAGCATGGAAAGCCATCATTAGGTAACCAAGGCCAACTCATGCAAGCATGTTGGAGCCTTCATGAAGGATATGAATGATCTTAAAGGGTAATGAATATGCAGATAGGCAAGGTATGTGGAAGGTATTATGAATATATGGAGTGGAGGGGATATTGTTGAGTGCTGTGAAGAGTATGTATGAAGGAGCTAGGGCTACTGTGCGAGTGGATGGTGAGCTGAGTGAGTTCTTTGATCTGAATTTGTGACTGAAACAGGGTTGTGTGATGTCTCCATGACAGTTTTATATCGGCATATGCTCCACAGGTAGGATTGGATGACGCAGAGAAGGATAGATTTTGGGATGATTTAATACGTGTGGTAAGTGGTATGGGTGATGATGAGGTAGTGGTTCTGGGAGGGGATTTAAATGGTCATGTGGGTGAAGCAGCTAAGGGTTATGAAGGAGTCCATGGAGGATGTGCATATGGTGTGAGGAATGCGGAAGGGGAAAGAATACTCGAGTTTGGGGAGGCTATGGACATGATTGTGTGCAACACACATTTCAGGAAAAGAATCATCCTGTTGATTACGTACGAGTCCGGGGGAAATGGTAGTCAGATAGATTATTTTCTGGTCAGGAGGGTTGATAGGAGATTAGTGAGGGATGTTAAAGTTATAGGAAGCGAGGAGTGTGTGCAGCAGCACAAACTGTTGATTTGTGACATGGTGTTTAAGGAACGAGTGATGAGAAGGATGACATATGTACCTAGGAAGAAAATATGGAAGCTGGGAAACCAATCAGTAAGAGATGCCTTTTATAGTGAGATGAGGAGAGTGGTGGCTGAACAGGAAGCCGTAGATAGAGGCGTTAATGAACAGTATAGAGCCCTTAAGAACAACCTCTTGAGAGTTACTGATGCAATATGCGGTTGTACAAGAGGCTCACCAAGACATAAAGTAACTTGGTGGTGGGATGAGGGTGTAGAAGCTGCAGTTAAGGAGAAGAGAAGGCTTTTCTGGGAATGGAAGAATGGTGGTAACAGGGAGGAGTACTTGTCTGCCAAGTGCAGGGCTAGAAGAGAGGTATACAGGGCGAATTCTGAGTCACACAGACTTTTACTTGATAATCTAAATCGTGGAGAAAGGAAAAATATGATTTTTAGGGTGGCAAATCAGGTGAAGAGGGATAATCGGGACATTGTAGGTGAGCAGAGTGTGTGAAGAATGATGATGGAAGGGTAGTGGTGAACAGTGAGGATATTAAAGATGCATGGAGAGAGCATTATAGCCGATTGTTGAATGAGGAGTTTGATTGGGATAGAGAAGGTTTGGAGCCAGCTGATCCAGTGTTTGGCCCTTGGCCTTTGATTGACGCTGCTACTGTGAGTGAGGCAATAGGCAGGATGCGGGTGGGGAAAGCGGCAGGTGTGTCTGGGTTGACTGCCGAAATGTTGAAGGCCTCAGGAGATACTGGGGTGAGGTTAGTCACTGACCTGATAAATATGATTATATATGAGTGTGTTGTCCCAGATGATTGGCTGAAGAGTGTAATTGTAAATGTGTACAAAGG
>JAGKTI010008777.1:0-13488 GCA_018397915.1 Birgus latro
CACCACCCAACACATCACCACCACCCAACACATCACCACCAATCATCAACCATCACATCAACAACACTCACCAACTTCCAGTAAACTTCCCTCTCCTGTGAGCCCCGAGATTGAGTCCAAAGAGCAGCGGCAGAGTTACATTCGCCCTAAATTTCCGAATCAGTGGAGAAGGATGGTTGAATGTAGAGAGCTGGAGGCAGTGGGACAGATAAAGAGGATGAAAGGGACTGGGGAAGGGGAGGCAAGGGACAGATTAGTAGGGACGGAGAGGAGAAGCGATAACAGCATGTAAATTAACAGAAGAATGAGAGACCTTGTGAGCTTCGAATTTTCGGTTATTGTTGGGAGACAGAAAGTGTGTGAGAAAGATAAAGGAAAACAGACTTGGAACACATCACAGAAATTATATGCTTAGGACTGCACAGAAGAAGTAAGAAATAGCTGGAGGACTATGAAAGGATGAAAAAGATAGTATAACACAATGTAATAATAATAATAATAATAATAATAAGGTAAGGTTAAACAATAGGTGAGGACCTGGTTTGATTGGAGAAAAAGGTATAAAGACTGTGGCAGGAAAATGAAGCAGAGCGAGTAAGGCAATTTTGGAAGACGAAAGGACATTGTACGAAAAATTACCCCAGTTAATCTTGAGAGAACGTCAGTAGAAAGGCTAAATATGGTGACTAGTACTTACGTTCTTTAACCAGTCATACTAGGCCTAAACGACCCTAAGGAGAAGGATCTCGTTTCTTTGAAATGAGAAGTTGCTTCCTACATATTATATAGGTAAGCGGCAAAGTCAGCCCTATTCTAATTAACCAATGATGAGTTAAGGGAATAATTAATTATACGTCGATCGCGAATTACCGGAAAAAATTAATTTTCTTCCCAACCTATTGTCGGAAATAAGGATATGAGAATCAGTGACTTTCGACGATGTTTAATAACTGCCTTTGGTGCTATTTTGCTCAGTCGTAGATAAATCTTCCTTTAATGTTTCACCTTGTCACCTTGTCGTACATCGAACTTTCCTCTCAAGAACTGTATTGGTAAGCTGTAAGAGGCTTGGCATGTTTATCTGCCCCTAAAAGATAAGCTTTTATATGATGTGCAAGGTATGAAAACGACGGGAATGTCTTAAGTGTGAGCTGCTCGATGGAAATTAGTAAGTAAAATTATGTTCCTGAGTGTACCTCACGTGTGCTGTACCCTTTAGGAAAGATTCAGTGGTGGCCTACTAAATTCAACGTTTATATTTAATTCTGGCATCAGTATTGCACAACTTTTGGCCTGTGGTGTCACTAATGAAAGATACCATGACTGGGCACGACACAAAAGCACGGCGCGAGACAGGACCCTTGCCTCGGTCCAGATCGATCTCATCAAATGGACGTCAGTATACGGGCGACGGATGCATGAATATCAATGTTATCACTGTCAGTCCTTTCTCCATGGGATGCCTCACTTTCTTCTCTCTTTCTGTTTCACCAGCACCACAACAGATAATAATGAAATAAATCTCTAAGCGACTTCCTTTACATATCATCCTCACGCACTGAAACTCTGTCTGGTTATAACTTTTATGGTTTTGCATCTAGGAAATCTCGGCCAGGAAGGATGAATCGGCAATGCCTACCGTTGCAAGTTATAGGGTTTTATCTTTTAAAAATCTCATGTCTCTACGTGAGTAACTATTTAAGTTAATACATGGAATTATAATATCCCTCTCCCCTAAAAAAAATAAATAAATACCGAAAAAGGAACAAGCAAACCAGGGCTATGCAAATGAACTGACGGAGTAGGCAGATGTTGGAGAGGAACACCTTCACACTGTGGTCCAGTTATAGCTGCAGAACAAATGTTCCTCACCTCCATCATTATCTCGCAAAGGAGGATGGTTGACTGCAGAAGAACAGATTTAGCATATAGTACACTGGCTTCATTTTCAAATGAGCCTGGGGCCCAAAAAACTAGAATAAAAACATCACAGAATGATGATTATATTCTGCACTGTATTCTGTAACAATAATGATCTGCAGCTAATAAATTCTATCATTTAACGAGCTTTAAAAAATCTTTTAAAAATCTTTAAAAATATTTAAAGATCAAATACGCCAAATTATGATTTTCAAACGTGAAAAGACTTACTGAACCTTCACCGTCCGTGTCAATAATACAGCTCTTAGCAAGTGAGTTTCTGTAATACCAGTTCTCGCCCAGTTATGTGGGATATCGTTTAAACGACCATGTAGATCAAAAGCATCCCAATATTGATCTAAAATGAAAAAAAAAATCTTCCTGAACCTTCATCCTACGTTCCATTAACACAGCCCTTAGCAAGCCCATTTCTGTGATGTTAGTTCTCGCCATTTCCACCATTACCCTATATGTAGTTTCTTTTCAGCTCTGTGAGGTCAATCTATCGTTCCTGTCAGATGCAGTCGGCAACACGTCGCTCAATTGTACAATGTAATTAAAATTCACGGGGTCTGATGAATGGCCCCATCTAAAGCACCCCCATGGCTCGCCTGCACTAGCCTATTGTTATCATACCAGGCATACACACTGCCTCATGTGCTTTGTAATACTAAAAAAATAATAATTAAATAATAATAATAGTAATAATAATAATACTTTCGTCGCAAGGCAATGCTGTTAGCAATATTCACAGCAATATTAGTAATAACAAATCATTATTATGCTAGATACAACACGGGAAGCCAGAGACAAAAGCCACCATAACAGTTTCCAGACTGAATGGCTGAATTCACCATCAGAACAGCCAGTGCCATAAATTTACGCAAATGGGGACCAGATTTTTCTTTTTTCCGACATGAGTACTGAAGGAATGATGATTTTGTGGGACTCACCATCCAACACATACCACCACCACACACCAGCCAGCACATCACTAGCAAACACATCACCAATGACCACTTCACCCCCACTCACTGGCCAACACACACATCACCACTACTCACCACATAACTTATCACCAATCCCCACCCAACACGTCATCACCCAACACATCACCATCCAGTACAGAACCAATCAATGCATCACACCCTCTCACCACCCGGAACATCACCACCTACAACATCACCACCTAACACATCACAGCTAATACCCAAGCAACACATCACATCCACTCACCAAGCAACACATCACCACCCAGCACATCACTCCTACTCATCACCCACCACCACATCACCACCCAACCCATCACTCACCAACCAGGACACCAACTAACCATCCAACACCTAAACTTTTCTTCCCTGAGAGCCTCGGGGTGGGGTCGAAAGAGGATTGGCAAGGATACGTTCGGCCTCAATTTCCGCATCGCTGGGAGAAAGACGGAGGGATGGTGAAGAGGTGGGGAAATCGGGAGAGAGGAAATGACAGAAGGGAAGGAGGGAGAAGAGGGCGGAGATTGAGAGGTAATGCATCAGAAGAGGAGGGTTATGCAGCATGTCAGATAGGAGAATACACCCAAAGTATGGTTATTAAATAGTTTGGTTACGGGGGACAATTTACAACGGAAAAAAACTAAGGAAGTATGAGAGGATAAGAAAAAAGACACGAATAAGTGAGTGAGACTAAGAAAGTAAGGATTCGATATTAATGCTAAAGATTGTAATGTAGTACTACGAAGGGGAAGCTGCAGGAGTACGTCGGGCTTGACAAGATGAAGGCATAAGGCAAGGTATGGACAAGTAGTCTAAGGAAAAGATATAGATGAAATACATAATAAGTAAAAAAGATTGGTGTTGGACGAGAGGCGAGAGAAAAGTGTGAATCCTTTTTCTCCATTATTCTCTTGCTCCTCGTCCAACACTGACCTCTATAGAGATGGTTGTAATAAAAATGAAACCTGTTGTAGTAAGAGGGAGTTGGATGAGTGAGGTAGCTATATTCGACCATATAATAGAAGCAGAAAAAAAAGCAATGAAACACAAACTAACATCAGCATTGCTACAGAAAATATGTAAGTAACAATAACCATAATCCATATTTCCGCATACTAGGCTTGTGAATTTAAAGAGAAGGATTCCGGTCATCTGGTACAAGATAATCCTTTCTCAATTTTCAGTACATAAATCATTCCCTCTGAAAATGAACTATGCTATCGTTTGGGAAAAAGTAGCTATAGCTCCAATAACTGAGTAAATCTCACTGTATATAATGTTGCACCTTGTCTACCTTACCAATTATCCTGCTTGTCCGAATATATTCCTAAGCTCGAAGGGGCATGATATTTTTCCCTGCAATTTGATACGATGCATATGGAAGGAAAATGAAGTTCATATAACTTTAAGGTAGAAGATTTGGAATTGTAAGAAGAGTTTTGTCCTTGTCTCTGCCTTCGTGGTGCAGTACCTTTAGGAATGATCCAGTGATGGCCTACTTAAAGCACCAGTTACACTTAATACAGGGAGAAGCAGTGCACAACCTATGGCCTACCAAGTCACAAGTAAACGCTCTCCAGACTTGTCAGAACACGACACATTAATTTGGGACTGAAACTTTATCTGGCAATATCTCTCTTGTATTCGTTTCAAACATAACACTGCCTGGATAAAGCTAAGCGAAAATCGGCACTTCCACTCACATTGTTAGTGTTTCCATTCTACAATTTCCCATCAGTCTCTACATGATTAATACCCTGGCTCCTGTTGAAATAATGTTTGACGATAACACCTCCATCCTCCCACCATTCCCATGCCACCAAACCCCCTTTCCACCCACGCACAAAAAATAGGGATTTCCGAATACTGGTACTGGGATAAGGAACAAATTAACAGGGGATAAGCAAAGAAGCAGTGGTTGGCCGGTGATGGAAATGGATACCCTCACGAGACGGCCCAATTAATATCGTACAAACATCCTTCAAATGTCCCCATTTCCCCGAATAAAGGGTAATTGACTGGAGGACAGGTCATGATCAATACACACTCCACGGGGGCTACGCTGAGATAAGCCTAATGCCGCAACAACAATTACAGTAATAACTATAGGTAACGATAATCAATTACTGACGTTACTTTAATACCGACTCCTTAACCTCTGAATTAAAAAAAAAAAAAACTTTCTTTCGTTTGCCTTTATAAAATACCACAACAGGACAGAGTAATGAGAGGGTTATTCAGAGGTGATCTTGACGTATCAGTTTTCTTTTTCATAGGGTCATGAGTCAAAACGAAAAATATTAATGGAACCACGAGTTAGACTCCATGAGTTTTAATGGATACGACAGTTTGGTCAGACTGTTTCAACTATTAGATAGCTAAATAAATCACTTGAGGCTTACAGTCACTAAGATCTGCTTCCCTGACCCACCACCAATGTGGAAAAATCTAAAATTTGTGAAAAGAACTCTCATACAGCGATACAGATCAGCATTAAGAGTTCCTAGTTTTTAAAAAAAATGAAATAAATAAAAAGAGTAAGTGATTGGGATTGAACGATAATTATAATTCCGTAAAAGAGTCGGCTGAGAGAAAGTTTTGCATCCTTCTGTCTGAGAATCTGAAGTGTAAGATGAAAAACGCCAATTTCTGACTTTTTTTTTTTTTTTCGAATTGCCTGGCGAAGAAAGAACGCGCATGTATTCTTTATGTCGTACTTGACGGCACACTGTAATGTCGTTTCTCGGCCTAACAATTTGAAACTCACTGACGGCCTATAAATGACCATTAAGATTAGGGATGTCTGTACTGAGCCCCCATCGATTTAATAATGCAGTTGGAGGCTAAGCAGTGCGAGTGTCATCCCGTAATAGCAGTTGCCACTCAGTCATTATTAAACAGTCAGAAAACAAGTGCTTTTCAGCCGCACGACAGGGTAATCCATTGTGCCGACCAGCTGCAGTCACCAACACGTCGCTCAACTCTGCAATGTAATTAAAACTGTTCGGGCCTGGTGAACGGGCCCCATCTGTTGCACCATCATGGATCACCCGTACTGGGCTAACGTTATCATCTCTACCTGGAAAGCACCAAGCCATGATTGATGACGTGATGATAAGCGATGATGATGATGATGACGATGATGATGATGATGATGATTGATGATTGATGATGATGATGATGATGATGATGATTGATGATGATGGTGATTGATGATTGATGATGGTGATTGATGATGATGATGATTAATGATGATGATTAATGATGATAAAAATAATAATAAAAACGACTAGGAAACGGAAATTGCCATTAGCAGTTTCAATAACACATCACATGACGAGGTCATCCGTCTTGAGCATGTGACCTCATTACATAAAAAATATGCAAATTTTGAACATTGACCTTGGCTGTGACCTTGAGTTTTGGGTCAAGGTCATTGATATTTAGCAGCCATGCATAGCATATCAGGTGCTATAAATGTGCTAGGTTTGATAACTGTAGCTTGGTTCTATCTTTTTTTTTGTTTTTAAATTGTGCACTCAGTGACCCCAAACTACTTTCCATTGACCCCTGGGCGATCTCAGAAACTACTGGCCTAAATGGGCCCATCGTCATTTCAGTCCGTTCCCCGATCTAGGCTATGTCCCACAAAATTTCAAGTTTGTACCTTTAGCGGTTTCTGAAAATCGGCGAATAGACTCTTCTTATAGGTTTTTGGATGTACAGTAAATGGATAACAAGTACTGGGAACTGGATGATGATGGATCATAGGATGCTGCCATCTGGGGGACTCAGATGGCCGAGTATGATGGCCGCAACTATGAAACTGAGCGAATTACTTCTCCGTAATAATAATAATAATAATAATAATAATAATAATAATAATAATAAACAATATAACTCATTACTGGTGTGGTGGGTTATAATAGTAATAAAATAATAATAATAAATTTCATTATTTTTATTTTCATTATTATTATTTTAACAATAATAATAATTAACTATAATAATAAAAACCATAGTAATACCTTCCTCTCTGTGGTATTAGGAATGTACTAAAGAAAAATAATGATTTCAACTGTTATTCAGGCAAGTAAACATGTCCCATTAATACAAGTGCGGCCTGCATTAACTTGCACCATTGATATTTCCAGATTGAATACCTCAATTCACCATCAGAAGAGCCAGCACCACAAGTTTACGTTAATGGGCGCCAGACGTATTTTTTTGACCAAAGTACTGGAGGAATGATGATGATTTTGTGGAACTCACCATCCAACACATCACCGCCCAAAACATCACTCCCACTCAGCACCCAACACCTTGATACCTCTCATCAAATTCCACTAAGCTTCTCTTCCCTGTGAGCCGCCAATATGAGTCCACAGCAATGTCCCTCCTCAATTTCCGCATTACAAGGAGAAGGAAGTTGGGGTGGTGGAGAGCGTGGAAAGCAGATATAAGAGGACAAAAGGGAATGAGGGAGGGGTGGGCAGATGGTGGAGTAATGAGGAAAATGAGGAGAGAGATTAAGCATGTCGGACAGCAGAATTTTAGTGAAAGTACGGGTATTGGAAGGTTCGGTTACTGGAAAAAAAAACAGGGTCAGAAGATAAGAAAAGGAAACAAAAAACATCATGAGGGGAAGGAAGTAGATATATGTTCTAAAGATTGTAAAGTAGCACAGAGAAGGAAAGTTGTATGAGTACGTCGTGCTTGACAAGATGTTGATATAAGGGAAGGTATGGATGAATGGGCAAAGGAGATGCAGGAAGAACATAATTTTAAATAAGATAATAGAGGATGAAGTTGGACGAGAGAGGAGGGATAGTTGTGGGAAGAAAAATACAGCAGGAAGTAGTAAGAAGGTGTAGGATGACTGCAATACCTGTGTTTGGCCAGATGATTGAAGCAGAAAAAAACAAAAAATAAAAAATCAAGGACAGAATGATCCCCTGAGCATAGCTACTGGAGAAATGACAGTAACCAAATTTTGCGTATTCGTCATAGCAGGCTTATAGTCAATCTAAGGGGAAGGACTCAGACCATTTGATGTAAGATATTCCTTTCCTAATCATAATACGAAAATGGAAAGTGAATCCCCCTGTTAATAAGCCCTGATATTTCTAGGGCGAAATTAGCTATACCTCTAACAAGTATGGGTAATCTCTTTTAATGTTTTACCTTGTCTCCCTCGCCAATTACCGTGATGAAAAGTATATATTCCTAAGCTGGGAGGGGCTTGCTTTGTTTCCCAGCTCTAGAAAGATACAGTTTGATATTATGCTTATGGAGCGAAAAGGATGGACATACAATTTCAAGGTGGAAGCTCCAAAAAGAAGGGCGAAGTGTTGTCCCTGTCTTTATTTCGCGTATGCAGTGCCTCATGGAAAAGATTTAGTGCTGACCTCTCTAAGCACAACCTCTACTAGATACGACGGGCAACAGGGCACAACCTACTGTCAGCAGTGACACAAGTTGAGGCTTTCCAGATTTAACACAAGATCACTGAACGGCACAGGACCTCGCCGCAGAAAGGATCTTTATAATGGCCGCCAGCTGGGGGACTCAGATTGCCAAGCATGATGGCCTTAGCCCTGAAATTAAGTGAATACGAGCAAATTACTTCGTCGTAAGAAATAATAATAAAAATAATAATAATAATCCATCCATCCATCCATCATGCAATCCTATGTTGCCCCATGAGGAGCGGAGGAGCCAGGGATTAGGCAAGTTGATCCTGACATTTAAGATGAGAGTAATAATAATAATAAGAAGAAGAATGACAAGAACAATGTCACCACTGCCGTAAAAAGTTGTAATAATAATAACAAATGTTTTATTATTACTATTATTATTATTATTATTAATATAATTGGTGGTGGTTATGGTGGTGGTAGTAGTAGTAGTAGTAGCAGTAGAAGTAGTAGCAGTAATACTTTCTTGACACTATTAGGAAGTTTCATAGGAAAAACAAAAGTAAAGCATTATTAACAGATAGAAGACGAGACAGAGATACCAGCCTTCATAAACATTTCAAGACTGAAGGCCGGGAGTCACCATCAGAACAGCCAACACCATGAATTCGTGAAGATGGGGACCAGATATTTTTTTTCAAGCAGAGTGCCGGAGGAATGATGCTGATTTTATGGGACTCAGCACCCAGCACATGACCACCCAAAACATCCCAGTCACTAACACATCACACCCGCTCGCCACCCAACATCTCAATAACACTCAATACTAAACTTCTGTTCTGTGTGAGGAGCCGCGGGGTGGAGACGAAAGAGGACTGGCAAAGTTATGTCTGCCCACAATTTCCGCACCGCTAGGAGAAGGATGCTCGTTGAGTGGAAAGATGGAGAAAGCGGGATATATATGAGGACGGAGAGGAAGGAGGGAGGACTGGGAGGAGATGAAGCGGTAGTGGAGTACGTGAGAGAGATGAAAAGTATCAGTCCATAGAATGGAAAGAATAAAAGAGAGAGAGTGAGAGAGTGAGAGATCTTAGAAGGTTTTAAAGTTCATTTATCCAGAACAGTTTTCAACAGAGGAAACAGAGCGTGATACAAAAGAGAGGAAGAGACGAAAGGGAGAGTGACAGGGGGACAGGCCCGTCAAGATATGTATATAGTAAAAACTGTAAAGTATAACTGAGGGGAAACCGCACAGTATGAAGGGAAGGTGAAAACTGTACATTTTTACAAAACAAAGTATGAAAGATAACTCTGAGGAGATGTGAAACTAATAATTTAAATAATAATAATAATGATGCTGATGATAATAATAACATAACCTTGATGAGAGACGAGAAAAGATGTCTTGAGAAGAGAAATGAATATGATGTTGGCAATATTAAGTGAGAATAAAATGGAGGTAATGTAAGGTAGATGAAAAAATGGTGATGTTAAGGAACCAAGAAACAACCACCTCATCTGAAAGCCAGCCACCCTGAGCCTAAGCTGACCCTGATGCGAAGGATCTTGTTCACTGGAAGAACTCGCATTCTATTTTTGCAGGTCCCCGCCTCGATGGGGCTCGGGGACGGGTATCGTTTTCACTCGGTTTGTCTGTTTGTTTACTTGCTTGTTTGTTCGTTTGTCTGTCCGTCTGTCTGTTAACAATTTTAAGCGAAAACTGGTGCGATTTTGACTAAATTTCAGTGATGATGGGGTATGACCCTCTGATCGCCTGAATATATTTTGGGCCAAATTGGGCCAAGGCCCAGACTGTAGGTCCAAAAATGTATTTTAAAAAAATATATTTTTTTGTGCCACAACTTTCAAATTCGTCAAATCGATATGAAACCAAAACCTAAAGGTGCATCTTTCAAATCTGCATCCTATAACATGCCTCACTACATCAGGGGGGTCACCCCCCTGTTTGCGGTTGGGAGTTCAGTGCCTGGTGGGTCGGGCCTATAATTTCAAATGGGCATTAAATCGTCAATTTTCACCCGACTTACTCCTAATTTGGTATGTGACTCTTTGACTAGATATCCTGTTGTGTTTATACGTCAGCACTAAAATGACTGCAGAGGACTGGTTTGCTGTGCTTTGGCGCAGCTTCCTTTTCTTTTTTTCTTTTTCTTTTTTTTTACATAATTGCGATGGCAGTCACACTCCCGGTAAATTCTGCTATGTTCAGGATACAATTAGCTATACCTCCAATACGCAAGATGAATTTTGTTTCCTCACTTTGCTCATATAAGCAGTTATGTACAAAGAAAATATCTAGAACATGTAACTGTGTTCAGTGTCTGTTGGTAGAAGCACTCCAGAGCTAATGGGGGAGGCGGTAGTTGAATTGGTAGAGAAGTGGCCTACAGTCGTAATGGACACAATTTTGGCTCCAGTCCAGGGCAGAGAACACTGTAAGGATTTGAATTCACTTAATCAGACTTTGCTTATTTACGAAGAGATCTGCCGACATGTAATTAAACGACGAGAACTCAGGCTCCATGCTGTCGATGCAAAGTGTCAATCGATATACATCCGCCAAGCTTTGTAAACGGATCCACCATACAGCCTCCATGACAGGAATTTTTGTGGGTTAAAATGAGACTAAAGATAAATCTGGCCGGCCCATAATGACCTTGTCCTCTGACCCCTTGACCTTGCTGACCTAATCACTTCATTGCCCTTTCATACTGTATCAGCGATAAACGTTTGGTCAAAATTCATCGACAGATTAGGGAGATATCGCGGCCGCATCCATATGACCTTAACATTTGACCGTTTGATCTTGCTGACTTAATCAGTTCATCATCCCTTCATACTGTATCACTGACAAAGGTCTGGTAGAAATCCGTCGAGAACTTAAGGAATATGGCGCCCAAACCCATATGACCTGGACCTTTGATCCCCTGACCTTGCTGACCAAATCAGTTTATCTTCCCTTCATACTCTATCACTGACAAAAATTTGGTCAAAATCCGCCAAGAGGTTCAGGATATATCGCCGCACCCACAGGGATAAACTAAGACGATCTCATTATGACCTTGACCTTTAACCCCTTGACGTATGTGACCTAATCAGTTCATCATCTCATCATACTGCAATACCGACAAAAGTTGGAAATCAGTCATTCCAGAAAACTGTTACGGAAGCACGCATAACAGTGACTGGTCTGTCTGTCCGTGCGTGCATAGGTAACACACTTACCTATGCACGCACGGACAGACAGACCAATCACTTTTATGCTCTCTATACCAAAGGTGGGCAGGGGCATGAAAATATTTCCGCCAATACCAATACACCCGTTCAGTATGAGAAAGCCATAGCCTGTATTCAATGAGGATGATGGGTGCTAACGACGAAGTGGTGACATGTAGAGGTGTATGGTGTGTCTGAAGACTACTGGTCCTAGGATACGGGCTGTGAAACCTATGCCTTGATTCATGTTTCTCGCTGTTTCTCATTTAGCTAACAGGCTACTTCAGAGCTGGGGGAGACGGGTTTTGTTTCTTTGCCCAGGAAGGCTGCTCATTGATATGACGAGTATGGCAGGAAAGTGGTGGAAGTGTGAAGTAGATGATGTGGTATTGGAGGCGAAGTGTCTTCCTTGACTCACGTGTGCTTTACTGTACGCCTTTGGAAAGCTTCAGTAATGGCCGTCTTCAACCACGGCCTACAGTTTTTACAGACAACAGCACTGTATAACCCGTTGTCTTTGGTGCCACATGTGAAGACTTCTGAATCACAGCACAACACAAGACCACGCTAAAGCAAAGAAACGGAGCCTCAGGTGAGATCATCGTATTCAACAAGGTGCAAATAATATTCAGCATGGTGCAAATTATAAGGTGGTGTTCCGCATGGTTATTATCACCGTCAGGCCTTCACATCGATGCAACCTCTGTCCAATGCCTCCAGTTTCACCATTGTCACGGGAAACATGAATGGATTACAGCACTAATCTACCTTATCTACAATAATGTGTAAATCCTTTGAAACCTCAACTGATTATATATCTCTTCTGAATTTAAATCCAATGAAACTTGGCATGGAAGAAAGAACTGAAAGTACTTGTGCACTAATGTTGCATGTTCTAGGGGATCACTTCTTAAAGTTTCGCTCCTTACGCTCGCTTGTATAGAAAAAAAAATCCTTCATCCCTCATCCAGTGTCTCGAATGAAAGATGTCTGACTTCATGAGAAAAGCAACATCAGCCGATAGTCAATTGGATTCACGTTCAGATGAGTCTGGTTCCACAATAACGATAATAACAGCATAAATACAGGTAACATTGATCGTTATCACATAATATGATTCGACACATTTTGCACAACAGTCTACAACGATAATGACAATACATTCGTTTCAACTTAACTTGGCCTAAAATTGCCCTCTCCTCATCTTGAATTACGAGTTATGGCAACAGACTAATATTAATGTATGGTATGGAAATAATGAAGGCCCTACTACTGTCTTACTCTGCCATTGAGTTACGTGAAACAAGCTGAAAAAGGACAAAAAATTGAGCTAAATTAAGGTGAAAAGAGTATTCCCATAGTTCCATAACCCTAGCAGTAATAAGCGTCCCAACTTTGGCTAAACACACACACACACACACACACACACAAACACGCACGCACACACACACACACACACACATTAATGAGAGGATAATTCAGGATTGACTTTGAACTGTTGGCCTTTTTCAGGGGGAAAGGGGAATATGTGACAGTCACTTGAGTACCAGGATTTGTCTTCCCAGCGTGAGAGGAAAAATATAATGTACCTTACGATAGAGTCGGGGCAATACCGAGGAAACTAGCTGGAGAAGAAGAAGGGTGGAAAGGAAGAAGTTGCTTAAATCACGCATTCTTTCTAAAATTTCTTGGTGGAAAAGTATCTAGACAAAGCAAAGAAGTTGTATGCTTTCATCATGGATGATATGACAAAGTGGACGGACAGGGGATGTGGACGGAAATGAAAATATATGCAGAATATGGAAATCCTATTCAGAATATGTATTAGGGTGCTAGGGCTGCAGTGCGTGTAAAGAGTAAACAAAGCGAGTTCTTTGTTCTGAATATTAGATTAAAACAGGGGTGTGTCACCACATCCATTTTAT
>JAGKTI010008778.1:0-12438 GCA_018397915.1 Birgus latro
GGGGAGAATGCCACGTTGCCACATTCAACAAATCGCCCACCATGAAAAGAACGAAACTTCTGTGGCCAATAGTACATGGGTGCTCGCACCCAGGTAAGAGTGAATGGAGTTTTGTGTGATGAGTTTTCCGTGAATGTTGGTGTGCATCAGGGGTCAGTTTTGAGTCCCTTGTTGTTTATCATGGTGCTTGAAGCCCTCTTACATGACTTCAGAGATGGACTCTCATGGGAGATGTTGTATGCTGATGATTTGCTGTTGATTGCAGAGAATGAAAAGGAGGTGGAGGAAAGATTTAAGAAGTGGAGAGATGGTATGGGGTACAAGGGCTTAAGGGTAAATGCAGATAAAACAAAAGTGATGATATCTAGGGTTGGTGGCAGTACAATCAGAGGAGAGGGAGAGTGGCCATGTGCAGTTTGCCACAAGGGTGTGGGAAGTAATTCTATCTTGTGTAGTGTTTGTGATAAATGAGTGCACAAGAGATGTAGTGGCATTAGAAGCAGACTGCGAGAGAATGCTAATTTCATGAGTGCGGCGTGTCGGGGAGAGCAGGTGGAGATTGTTAGGCGTGAAAGGATTGAACTTGCTGGTGAGTCTCTTGAGTGTGTGGAGGAGTTTTGTTATCTGGGAGACATGTTATGTTCCGGAGGGGGGGCTGGAGTTAGCTCAGTTGCTAGGGTGAGAAGTTGTTGGAAGAAGTTCAGGGAGCTGTTGCCTCTCCTGACATTGAGAGGACCCTCCTTATGTGCTAAGGGGTCTTTGTATGCAGCATGTGTTAGGAGTGTGGTGCTGTATGGTAGTGAGACCTGGACTGTAAATGAAGAGGATATTCGCAGGTTTAAACATACAGAAATGACAATGATTAGGTGGATGTGCAGTGCATCCCTGCGTGCAAGGCCTGGGGGGGCTGGGTTTACGATGGAAGAGTTGAGAGGTAGGATGGGACTGGAGTGTATTGGTGTTGTGATGAGAAGAGATAGGCTGAGGTGGTTTGGACATGTGGAGAGAATGGGGGATGATAATTGGGTACAGAGGGTGAGAAGTGTTAATATTTGGGGGAGGGGTTGGGAGGGGTAGACCGAGAAAGACATGGGACGAGGTCATTAAAGGAACTGAACAGGGAGGCTGCCAAAGATCGAGCAGCATGGAGAGCCGCCATTAGGTGACCAAGGCCGATGCATGCAAGCATGTTGGAGCATTAAAAAATGAAATGAATAGACAGTAACATTGGAAATGGAAGCTATCTAAATATGTTTGCGGATGATGCCCAAAAAATACAAAAGAAAATTACTAACACAGGTTCTTGCAAAGAGCTGCAAGAGGAATTAAAGAAGCTTCATGGCAAATGGAATTTAATATGGACAAGTGTCATGTAATTAAATTTGGTAAAAGTGAGAAAAGACCAGATTGGGATTATAAGTTAGGAAGATCAACCCTACACATATCAGAAAGGGAGAAGGACCTAGGAGTGATTATCAATAACAGACCATCTCCAGCTGACCACGCAAGTGAGAAGGTACGTAACATGTATACACTGCTTGCTAATATGAGAATAGCATTCACATATATAAATGAAGACATGCTGAGAAAGATAATAATTTCATTCATCTGACCAACCCTGGAGTATGCATCAGTAGTCTGGCATCCTTATCTCAAAAAACACATAGATAAGATTGAAAAAGTACAATAGACAGCAACAAGGTGGGTACCATGCTTAAGGGATGTAAGCTACAGAGAAACACTAGAAAAACTGAATCTACCAACACTGCAGGAGAAAAGGAAAAGAGGAGACATGATAATTCTATATAAATGCATCTCAGAGAAAGAGAAAATAGACATAAATGATTATATAACCTGTGGGGAACCATCAGCAAGAGGACACTGCAAAAAACTACATAATATGAGAGGCGATAAAGACGTAAGGAAATTCAGTTTCCCAAATAGGGCAATTGATCAGTGGAATGCACTACTGAATGAAACAGTGTGTGCCAAAACTATTCACAAATTTAAGGATATGTATGATAAAAATGGTTTAATGCATGGGACAGTACAAGCTTGACTCATTCCTGTAAAGATACAGTTAGGTAAGAACACACACACACACACCGCTCGCTGGCGCAGTGGTAGTGTTCTCACTTGCCACCTGGTAGACGGGAATTCGCGCCTCGCTCAGGTTGCGAAAAGTTTCACTGACAAAGTGGGTGGTTACTGTCCCCCTTGAGCAAGGGGATGGGTGTGTGCGTGTGTGAAGGTCACAGCCTTGCCCATAGATCGGACTATATGAGCTCTCAGCTCCCTTCCGGGAGGGTAAAAGCTGACGATCATGACCATCAAGTGATCCTGACCGACCCGGTGAGTTACACACACACACACACACACACACACACACACACACGAGAGAGAGAGAGAGAGAAGTGGACATGGCTGGAAACATTGCACATGTATCCTCCTGTGATGGAAGCTTCATGAGCATTGAAGGCCTGTGGCAGGAAGAGTGTGACAGTGGATCTAGGAGAGGCACCAAGTACAGTTAGACTTCCATTGGTGAATTTCAGAGGTAGGAAAATGCAAAGAATCATGCAAAACTTTGGCTATGTTTCAGAGGGATGAGCACTGCAAAATAAACATTTTGTGATGGTAGTAGCTGTTCTGTGTCAACGCTTGTCCAATTAGGATGTACCAACATAAAAGGGCATGTATATTTTTGCATTCACAGTTTTCCTCCAAAGAGAGCTGGGGATTGTTGCATTATGTATAAGGAAAAATATTCTTTTAATAGTAATTTCTTGCTGGTTCACAGTTCACCAGTTGAACTGGCATATGCAGACATTTGCTTCTGTTATAATAGCACTGAAGCATGCTTTGGTAGTGGTAGAAACAAGAGATAGATACACAGATGTAATGCCTAGAACTTCCCTGTTGTGTTGAATTACTAAGCTTTTATACTGTAGTTTAATATGTTGTGCATACCATCAACAGGTAATGGTGTACAAACGGTTGTTCGATGACCTAGTGCGTGGACTGGTGCCACGTCATAGTCTCACTGCCACTTTAAATCTTGACCTGAATCGAACTCTGGGGGACAGTATAAATTCTCATATCTCTGCTATGCAGCTTACCTCCCAGTTTGACCACATCACTGCTGAGTCTGGTTAGTAAGTTATAGTCCAGCTCTGTAGTTCCAAGTAAAATTGTTCCTGAAGTCATTCAGATCAAATGGAATCTAGTTAATAGAATTGTCAATTTTGACTATGCTCAGTTTTTGTATTTACAGTACATTTTGTCCTACACTGTTTTAGTAAATAATGTTATTGTTGCCTAATCCCAGTCTGTCTGGCTGAGCAGACCTGTCAGTCTCAGGCAAGCATCTGCTTCTCTGGGGCCATCCTACAAGTACAGTACAATACAATAATGGTACATACATTGTGTATTGAACTGACTCCCCCTTGTGGTAAACGGCACCTCATCAGGGTTGGACCAGGGTCCTTCCCCTCTGTGAGTTGCAGAGAAGTATATGGAGATTGCCATAGGCTCATGAGTGGATATTACATCTTCTTCGTGCCACCCAGGGTACCCAGTGCCATTACATCCAGGCTTCTTTTCAGTGTCAGTAATTAGTTTATAACTAATTTGGTAACAGACTGAAAGAAAATGAAGATTTCTTATGAAATCAGCATAAAACTGTTTTTTATTTTAATAGAATTGTCAGCATACTTAGAATGTATTTCACAACTGATGCATTTTTCATATGGTACTTGGACATTACCTCTGACGTTAGACTTTGAATGTATTTCACAACTGATGCATTTTTCAGATGGTACTTGGACATTATCTCTGATGTTAGATATGGTAAAGGAAACAGCTGAGAGCTTGCCATTCATTAGTCAGCTATTCATAGATTATGTCTGGCAAGAGGACCACCAGACTTTCCTCTTGGAGGAGGTAAATATCATGTGGTATGCTGTACTGTATTATGATTTTAAACTACTACTCTGTGATTTTAAACTACTACTCACGAAGGAAAGCTCTTCCCATGTATTCCCTGTGTATCCTAAAAATTGGAGAGGGGTTGAATTCCCCTTCCCCCAATATGTTGTAGTGACATCCTGGGAAGAGAAACTTTAAATGCTGTCCTTAAACACAAGTGAAGTTAGAGTCAAGGATTCTTTCTAACACAGCTGCATGCTGAGAGGAGAGCTCCTGTATCTGCTCTCTTCTTGTAAAATTGTATTTTATATCCTCCTTGTTTCATAGTTGTGTATGGTTTAAGATGCTGGTGTTCATATAGCACTGACCTGTCATATTTGTTTCTTTGCAGTAGCTTCAAGCTATTTTTCCCTCAAACCCATTCTTGTAGCAACCCAAAGATTTTTCTCATAGATTATGCTAGTGTTTGGTAGCTACACCGTGTGCACCCCTATCCTCCGGTGTTTTTCCATTCACTGCATTGTTCTTAATTTCAAAACCACCTTAGTTCAGAACTTTTCATATTAGTAAATAGATTGACATCTTTCAGGAAAAATGTTTAGGAAAGAAAAGGGAGCTGTGCTTTGTTTTTGTTGATTTGGAGAAGCACTTTGACAGAATCCCTATTTGAGGTGGTGAAGTGGGCAGTAAGAAAGCTTGGGATCGAGGAGTGACTGGTTAGAGAGGTTATGGCTGTGTATGAAAGTGCTCACATCCAGGTAAGAGTGAATGGAGATTGTAGTGATGAGCTTTCCATGAATGTTGGGGTGCATCAGGGGTGAGTCTAGAGCCCTTGTTGTTTGTCATGGTGCTTGAAGCTTTCTCACTTGACTTCAAAAATGGACTCCCATGGGAGATGTTGTATCCTGATGACTTGGCATTGCTTGAAGAGAATGAAAGGGAAGTGGAGGAAAGATTTAGGAAGTGGAGAGGTGGAATGGGGCACAAGGGTTTGAGAGTAACTGCGGATAAAGCTAAAGTGATAATATCAAGGGCTGGTGGCAGTACTGTCAGAGCAGAGGGAGTGTGGCCATATTCAGTTTGCCACAAGAGTGTGGAAAGTAACTCCATCTTGTGCAGTGTTTGTTATAAGTGGGTGCATAAGAGATGTAATGGTGTTAGAGGTAGTCTGTGAAATAATGGTGATTTCATGTGTCCAGTATGCTGGGGACAGTATGTAGAGATTGACAGGTGTAGAAAGATTAATCTTGCTGGAGAGTTTCTTGAGTGAGTGAAGGAGTCTTGTTATCTGGGGAACATGTTATGTGCTGGAGGTGGGGCTGGTACCTCTGTGGTTAGGGCAGTGAGTGATTGGAGAAAGTTCAGGGAAGTGAATTCCTAAAATTGAAAAGGCTGTCTCTCTGTGGTAAGGGATCCTGTTATGCAGCATGTGTTTTGAGTATTTTGTACAGTAGTGAGACCTGGGCAGAAAAAGAAGAAAATATTCATGGGCTCTATCTATCTGGCTGCTGTCAAACGCCTAAGGTGTCTGACGTGACTTCAGAAGTGGACTCCCATGGGAGATGTTGTATGCTCATGATTTGCTGTTGATTGCAGAGAATGAAAGGGAGGCAGAGGAAAGATTCAGGAAGTGGAGAGATGGTATGGGGCACAAGGGCCTAAGGGTAAATGCAGATAAAACAAAAGTAATGATATCTAGGGTTGGTGGCAGTATGGTCAAAGAAGAGGGAGAGTGGCCATGTGTAATTTGCCACAAGGGCATGGGAAGTAATTCCATCTTGTGCAGTGTGTGTGATAAATGGGTGCACAAGAGATGTAGTGGTATTAGAGGTAGACTGCAAGATAATGCAGATTTTATTTGTGCGGCGTGTTGGGGAGAGCAGATGGAGATTGTCAGGCATGAAAAGATTGAACTTGTTGGTGAGTCTATTGAGTGTGTGGAAGAGTTGTGTTATTTAGGAGACATGTTATGTGCTGGAGGTGGGGCTGGAGCTTGCTCTGTGGCTAGGGTGAGAAGTGGTTGGAAGAAGTTCAGGGAGCTGTTGCCTCTCCTGACATTTGTGTCAGCAGTGTGATGCTGTATGGTAGTGAGAACAATAAAGGAAGAGGATATTCGCAGGCTCAAACGTACAGAAATGACAGTGATTAGGTGGATGTGCAGTGTGTCCCTGCGTGCAGGGCCTGGGGGAGCTGGGTTTATGATCGAAGAGTTGAGAGGTAGGATGGGACTGGAGTGTATTGATGTTGTGATGGGGAGAGGTAGACTGATGGTTTGGGCATGTGGAGAGGACGGAGGATGATAATTGGGTGCAGAAGGTGAGAAGTGTTAATATTGGGGGTGAGGTTGTGAGGGGTGGACCGAGAAAGCCTAGGGACGAGGTCATTAAGTGTGACCTCAGGGTTAAGGGACTGAACAGGGAGGCTGCCATAGATCGAGGAACATAGAGAGCCGCCATTAGGTGACCAAGGCCGACGCATGCAAGCATGATGGAGCCTTCGAAACTGAAAACGGTGGCCACAAACAAATCACCTCCATGTTGCTCTGTCCCCTGCCATTTCACTGCCCTGCTCCCTGCTCACACCCCCCCTCTCTCATATACCTCTCCATTTCATCCCTCCATCTCATCCTTGGCCTCCCCCTCCCTCTTCCCCCCTCCACCTCACTCACATGCACTCCCCTTGTCATGTTTCTCACTCTCCATCCTCTCCACATGGCCAAACCACCTTAATGTGTTTCTCCTAATGCTTCCTATCACATCCACATCCACACCCATTTGTCAGTCTGTCTCTCCGTGTGACTCCACATGCTGCTCTCAAATAACTCATTTCCACTGCTTTCACTCTTGACTTCTGTCCCGCCAACAAGGTCCAAGCTTCATTTCCATACATTAAAGTTGGTATCACAATACTGTCATTTAATAGCTTTTTCACTTCCATGCTCACTTCCCTGTTTCTTATCACCGCTTTCAAGGAACCAGCAACCTTTCTTCCCTGCTGCACCCTTTCTTCCCTGCTGCATCCTTTCTTCCCTGCTGCATCCTTTCAAGCACTTCACCCTCTAAACTTCCATCCTTACTCATCACATTACCCAAGTACTTAAACACACTCATATTCTCCATATCCTCCCCATCCAGTCTCACTGAAGAGTCATAAGAAAATGTATTGTTACCCACAGGAATGTTCGATGCAAAATGAACGTTAGCTGGGCTATGTGGGTGGGTCCTTGCTGTTCGCCCCTACCCTATCTAGTGTTGCCATATCATAGTCCCATTACATGATCTAGAATAATTAGCAAGAATGAGCCATATGGCGGGAAAATATATAGGACATGTTTGCGTTACCCTGAGCGCCCCGCCGGGGAATAATAATGGAAGTCGGCACGTTTATTATTTTCCTACTGTTCAACACTTACTATCTATAGAATACAACAAATGAATTATTTTTAAGGGTAGTAAATCTATAGGCATCGTCTTATTTTTTTATATGATAGTCTAACAGGGGTGCGCGAGTTCATTTGTTTGCTTTAGATGGGTGGTTAAATGCTTCAGATCGATGTTTCAGACGTCTAGAAGCTGTTTTGGAAGCAGGGGTGGGGGGGTATACAAAATATTAAAGCAATGAGATTGAACACGTATTATTATTATTTTCCTTCCACTCAACCTGTATTATATGTAGAAAGCAATACATATCATTATTACAATGAAATTTACTAACTTGGCTTGTATCGGCTGAATTACAGTACAGTAAAACTTCGATATAACGGACTTCAGTAGACCGGAATTTGCTTTTATTGGACTCGAGGAGCTACTGGACTAAACTCCTATATATCGGAAAAAGTCCGATAAAGCCAGAAAGCAGTCCGGACTGCCTGACAACTTCACCTATGTTCACCACAATAAGACAAGTAAAAGACATGTTTTTCAGTGCACAGTACAGTATTATTATACCATTTGATTAATGTAGTGAAGGTATAACACACTACAATACTGCAATGGTTGTGAAAACCACTGATGCAATCCGGACTAATGTCTGATATATCGGAAAAAGTCCAGATTAACAGGGGTAAGTCCGGATGTCGCTTTTATCGGAATTTCGCGTATTTCGGACTGGCCTGAGCCCCAATTAGTCTGTTATAGTGAGGTCTTACTGTACTATCATACGTCTAGCATGGTTGCACATACTCATTGTTCATTTGCATGTGTGTGTTACCGACTCTGCACCATTCTGTTGTATTTTTGTTTAATGAATTCGGTGCCAGATAATGAAACGTGATGTCTCTATGCACAGAGGCCAAATGATCTAATTAGCTTTTATTACCTCTAGCACAAATTCTAACATCTGTGTCTCATTGACGGGTTTGCGGGACAAACTTTCCTCGCCCGCCATTCCAAAGCACTTCGTCGTTGTGTCATAGTGCATAGCTCTGAAGGGTAACGATATTTTTTCTTATGACTTTACACTCACTGACTTCACTTCTTTCGAAGACCATCACTTTACTCTTCCCTGCATTCACCTTTAGATTCTGTTTCTTACACAGTCTCCCAAACTCATCTACCAAACCTTGCAGCTCCCGTTCGTCTTCACTTAACAACACAGTATCATCTGCAAACAACAGTACAGGGAGTTTCCAAACACTGCCCTCTCTCACTAGGGCTGCTCCAACCTCCACTGCCCTACTCGTATCTCTTCTATAACTCCATCCATATACAGATTGAATAACCTTGGAAACATGACACATCCTTATTTCAATCCATCCCTCAAATAGAAAAATTCACTCAGGTCACCATCCACACACATGGGCTCAAATATACAAAACTGACAATGATCAGACAGATATGTAGTGCATCCATGAATGCAAGACCTGGGGGTCTAAGAGTGCAACTGAAAAGTCAAGGGGAAGAGTGAGACCTGAATGTATTAGTGTTGTGATGAAGAGGGGTAGATTGAGATAGTTTGGGCATGTTAAGAGGATGGAGGATGACAGTTGGATGCAGAAGGTGAAAGGTGTGAACATTGATGGTCTGTGAGAGGCCGACCAAAAAAGACCTGGAACTAGGTTACAGAGAGTGACTTAAGGGTTAAGGGACTGAATAGGGAGGCTGCCAGAGCTCGAACAGCATGGAGAGCTTCATTAGGTGACCAAGGCCGACACATGGAAGCATGTTGGAGTCCCTGTAAACAGTACAGTGATACAGTATGATATGATATGATTGTCAAGCAATAGGGTTTTGACCACGGTTTGTCTGATTTAGATTGGATAGCCACTTCAAGCCACCTTTTTATAGCCTGCCATGGACACACCTTGTGTGTTCTTTCCTTCTTCCCTGAGTTGTGCATTATCAACTTCGGAAACAGGAGGGCATGCAGCATACGTTGTTGTGTTGTGCAGTGCACGAAGAAAAACATTGAGGTGGTATGGATGTATGGACAGAATAATGGAAAACAGACTGATTGGGAGAATGTTTTAGAGTAAGGTAATTGGCAGTGTTGTAAGAATAAAACTTTCTGTTTTACTAGAGAATAAAGTTGACTGGTTTTGTAAGTAAGAGAATTGAGAATGAAAGAAAAATGTTTGTGGAAGCATAAGAAATGTGTAGTGACAGAGCAACCCAGAGACTTCTGTTATGGTCTTGCCCTATGGAGGGGTACCTGGCATGAGTGTGGAATCGGATTAAAAAAATTTTGACTCCGACTCTGACTCCAGGAAATTTTTAGGTTGCAACTCCGACTCTGCCTCGGCCTCCTCTCCCCCTCCCCCTCCCCCTCCCCCTCTTCTGCAGTAGAGTAGTAGGCATACTGCATTACTTACATATTTTCAAGTTTACTTCATCCATATTATTAGTACTATCTATCTGTCTGTTGCCAGATGCCCTAATCTCACAAGGGGTGGCCACAAACAAATTGCCTCCATGTCACCCTGTCCCCTGCCATTTCATTGCCCTGCTTCCAGCTCACTTCCCCCTCTCTCATATACTTCTCCACTCTATCCCTTCATCTCATCCTTGGCCTCCCCCTCCCCCCCTCCACCTCACTCACATACACTCTCCTTGTCAGTCTCTCACTCTCCATCCTCTCCACATGGCCAAACTACCTCAGTGTGTTTCTCTTAATGCTTCCTATCACATCCACATCCACACCACAATGCTCCTTCACTTCCTCGTTTGTCAGTCTGTCTCTCCATGTGACTCCACATGCTCCTCAAATAACTCATTTCCACTGCTCTCACTCTTGACTTTGTCCCTCCAACAAGATCCAAGCTTCACTTCCGTGCTTTAGAGTTGGTATCACAATACTGTCATGTAGTAGCTTTTTCACTTCCATGTTCACTTCCCTGTTTCTTATCACTGCTTTCAAGGAACCAGCAACTTTTCTTCCTTGTTGCACCCTTTCAAGCACTTCACCCTCTAAACTTCCATCCTTACTCATCACACTACCCAATTACTTAAATGCACTCACATTTGCCATTTCCTTCCCATCCAGCCTCACTGTACATTCACTGACATCACTTCTCTTGAAGACCATAACTTTACTTTTCCCTACATTCATCTTTAGGTTCTGTTTCTTACACACTCCAAAACTCATCCACCAAGCCTTGCAGCTCCTCTTCGTCTTCATTGAACAACAGTATCATCTGCAAACAGCAGTACAGGGAGTTTCCAGACATTGCCCTCTTGGGCTGCTCCAGCATACACTGCCCTACCTTGTATCTCTTTTATTATCCCATCCATATACAGATTGAACAGCCATGGAGACATGACACATCTTTGTTTCAATACAATCTTCAAATAGAAAAATTCAATCAGTTCGCTATTCACACGCACTGCAGCCTTAGCATCCTTGTTCATACTCTTCACAGTCTTCAACAATGTCCCACCTACTCCATATTTTCTTATTACTTTCCACACTCCTTGTCTATCCACCCTGTCATATGCTTTCTCCAAATCAATGAAGGCCACATACAACTTCTTATCCTTCTCTAAAAACTTTTCCACTAAAGATCTAAGAATGAATATCTGATCTACACAACCTTTTCCCTTCCTAAAACCTTCCTGTTCTTCTCCAACTAATTCCTCTGTTATTTCCTTAACTTTATCAATAAGTATCCTGCCATATACTTTTCCTATTACACTAAGAAGACAAATTCCCCTATGATTATCACACACTTCTTTTTCCGCTTTTCCTTTGTACAGGGGAATAAGTATACCTGACTTCCAATCCTCTGGAACCCTACCTTCCTCCCAGGCCAATCTGCACATCTTCCACATCCATTCTATTGCTATCTCTTCCCCATGCTTCAGCTTTTCACCACACATTCCACCAATTCCTGGGGCTTTCCCCATTTTAACTTATACTTGCATTACTTTCATACTCTATGTTCAGCAGTTCTGTAAAGTGTTCTCTCCATCTGCTCACTTTTCTCCTTTCTCCACTACTCATCTACCATTTTTGTCTTTCACTTCCCAGCTAACTTCTTTGGCACCCTGTCTAACTCTCTTTACCTCTTTCCAAAACATTTTCTTACATTCCCTCCACTTTACTCTCAAGTTCCTTCCAAATTCCTCATCCACTCTCTTAAATGAATAAAACTGTGGAGACTCTTGGCAATGACAAAGGCACGTCTGGGCATCAGGTGCCTATGGGGTCGCCTAATGGCATGTCTTGCACGTGCATCGTTTGGTTTCCCTCACAGCAGGATACTGAGGGGACACTCTGGCAGCCGACTGGTGGGTCATGTGGGATTACCGGTTGGACTAATGAATTACCCGGCTCTTACACACACACACACACACTCACAGCGGAAGTTCCGACACGTGTGCGCATACCTAAGACGTTTGATAATTGTTCAGTGTACCATGCTCATCATTATGTTTCCAATCAGTGATTGATGTCACACGCATGTTGTGTAGAACTGTTTCGTTGTTATTTTGTTTTATAGTGTATATCTTGTAGGGTTAGAACAGAGTTGTCTATGGTGGCGGTGTCTCCGGGTATTGTCTGCCGTCCACGCGCCCGCGCGCGCAGCTCATTTGCGCGTGTCATTCAGTCTTGTGCCTGCTCTCACGCAATACACCTGACTACGCTGTTCAGCCTTTATATCTTGTGCGACCAGTAGCAGGCTCAACAAAACTGATCAGTGAATTCTAATAACTTATCATTCTAAATTCTTTTTAATTGTTTATTGTTATTATTCTGCTATAATATATGATGTATTCATCATCGTAAGTTACTCGATTAAAATTAAAATTAAATAGAAGATAAATATCTTCATGATATTTATTTAATCACCTAAGAATCATATACAGCATAAGAATGTGGAGATATTGCTTATGGTTTCAATTTATTATCAGCTGGAAAGAATAGGATAATGGAAAGTTTGTGTTGTTTACCAATGGTAATGTAGTATGTGCTTAAAAGAAGTAATAGTCAGACTCAGTAGCACACAACAGTATTTTTACTTACTTGTTAGGCCATAGAAATACATTTGTTCATAAAAATAGGATAGCTTCGATA
>JAGKTI010008778.1:12848-31286 GCA_018397915.1 Birgus latro
TAGCTCATTTCCTGTATATCACAATTAGGTAAATACAATTAGGTAAATACACACACACACGAGTAAATTGTATAATAAATGTATGCTTTTTCGGCAGTGCGTAAGGTAATTTATCGTAGTTTGAGAGAGAGAGAGAGAATAAATACAGTGACACAAACAGCGTCCCCTCTCTTCGAATGACAAGATAACGGATAATATCGGTCCCTCTTCTTTTTCTAGTTCCCCAATCACTCCCTTCTCTCTCGGAGAGAGAGAGAGAGAGAGAGTTACGAGTAAATTGTATAATAAATGTATGCTTTTTTGGCAGTGTATAAGGTAATTTATTGTAGTTTGACAGAGAGAGAGAATAAATACAAAGTGACACAAACAGCATCCCTTCCCTTCGAATGACGAAATAAGGGATAACATCAGTCCCTCTTCTTTCTCTAGTTCTCCAATCCCTCCCTTCCTCCTCTCTCAGAGAGAGAGAAAAAGAGAGAGTTACGAGTAAATTGTATAATAAAAATGTATGCTCTTTCGGCAGTGCATAAGGTAATTTATCATAGTTTGATAGAGAGAGAGGGAGAGAGAGAGAGAGAATAAATACAGTGACACTAACAGTGTCCCTTCCCTTCGAGTGACGAGGTAAGGGATAACATCGGTCCCTCTTCTTTCTGTACTTCTCTAATCCCTCCCTCCTCTCTCGGACAGAGAGAGAGAGAGAGAGAGAGAGAGAGTTACGAGTAAACTGTGTAATAAATGTATACTTTTTCGACAGTGCGTAAAGTAATTTATCGTAGTTTGAGAGAGAGAGAGAGAGGGTTGATGATACAGTAATCATGTGATCTTGCCCAAGGCCATGGTAAATATAAGCTGTCGGTCAATGCCCGTCCTCACCTCACCACGGGTGGTGGGTTGCTCGTGGCACCAGCTGTTCATCTGGCCATTTTTTCTCACTGCCATGTGACTTTATGTGGTCATATATATATATTGCCGGATGTGCCCGAGCATTTCCAAGACGATGATGTGTGTTTCATTCAGTTCTGTAAGACTCGAAATTTTGGCCAAGTCGTTGCTTGGTAGCATCTAGCTAGAGAACCATTGTCGCTCTCCACGGGTTAATTCATGTGAAACATCACGAAATATAACATTTCCACAAAAAAAATCATGTTAAATCAATATTCCCACAAAAACATCTCACAAATTGCTTGCTTGAAATGTCCTCCCACAAGAGCTCCCACAAAAACTAACTTCTCCCACAAATTTGTGGGAATTTCCCACGAAGTGGCACAACTAGCTTAGCAGTGCACCCAAGTACCTTACACGAGAATTGATCACGTAAAGGAGTCGGAGTCAGATATTTTTACCGACTCCAACACCGACATCGACTCCCTCCAGCCAAAAGTATCCGACTCCTCGACTCCGACTCCAACTTCATATCTCTGGTACCTGGAAAGAGGCAGGGAACTAGCATATGATAGAATGTTTCAAATTTATTAACCTCTTCTTTGTGGTATTGTAGTGTTTTAGTGAGATAGACAGTAGTATGCAAGATGCTTTCCCTGTTGCTTCTCCACCCTGGTGTAGGTGGCCCATCTGCACACCTTGACCATTCTAAGTCATCCATTTGAGCATTTGCTTACTTTCTTAGTTTCTAAGACAGGTGTATGTATGGTGCATCCATCAGGAGCTTCCAACAATTCCCTGTATGGGTCCCATGGCCCTTCTGTCTTTCTAGCTAGCTTCTGGAGATTCAGTTATGTGGGGAAGGAAGTTGAGCTTCTTTTCTAGTCTCATACTGAATTTTGCTGCCATTTTATAGAGGTACTCCTGACAGAGTCATGGTAGGAGTTTCCTCCAGGGTCCTTAGGTTTCTAACTTTCTCCATGTTGTCAGTTCAGTGACAGACTGCCTCCCTATCATCGGTGGACTTCAGACAGAGCATGGCATTGCCTTTTGCTGCATCACAAACAAACTAACATCCATTTGCCCTGTTTGGTGTGGCTACTTGGCTCACAGCAGTTTATGAGACAAGATTTATGAAACATACAATACTGTATGTCATTTGAAGTAGCTACTTAAATGATAGTTATGTCACATACATACATTGTATATACACATGTTGCATCTGAGTGCATACAGGGAGATCAAGGGTGAGCCTTCATAGTATGTACTGGTTTAGTGATTTATGGTGCTTCCTTTGGATGTGGCACATGAGGATCTGTGTCTGAGGGATGGATGGGGTATATTGCTCATGTTGTGCTGCTCAGGAAAAAGCAGCTGGATCTCTCACCTTAATTGTCTGGTCTGAGTAACCTAGCCCCAGGCCCCAGCACTCCTGCTGGGGCAGTAGTGGACAGCATGATGGGTAGAGTACATTGACTTAACTCCTTCAAAATTGTTACAGTGTCTTTACTACTGTACTGTACTATATTCTTACTGCTGCCAATTAGTTTTCTTCAGCTAAGGAAATACCTTTTGTAGGGGGGGTAGCCTAATGGAAATTGTTTTTAAATCCTTCAACACAAGAGTCTTTTCTTCTGTTGAATAAAATCACCTAGAGTTTGTAAGATTAAAGTGAAATGATGTCATCATACTGAAAAGGAAGAAAAGTGGTTGGTGCTCTGAGGGGCTTGACACAAAACAAGATAAATGCTGATGATGCATGAGGATGTGCTTTTATCCATGTTAACATATGTGTGAGATTTTAATATGGTATGAAATAGCTGATTTTTTTTTTTTTTTAAATAACAGAACAGAGAAAGGAAAAACAAATGAATAAAAAAAAAAAATTTACACACCAGATTACAGGTGTCCTTCATTCATAAAAAATCTGTAACAGTTGGACTTGAACAGTCGTAGGTTGAAGTATGGGAGGAAGCCACTCTGGGGAAGCAAGTTCCAAAGAGATGCAGTTTGGGAAATAAAAGAATTCTGATAGACGGAAGTTCTGCATTACGGCAGTGTGACAGTCCAGTCATGAGTGCAATCAGATGCCCATGTAGCGCTGGGGAAGGCATGGAGAGGTGTCACAATGGATGCAACTTCGACTGAGCATTTGGCATAAAAGTATCTATAAAATAATGCAAGGGAGGCAACATTTCTTCTTACCTGTAGGGGAGGTAGTTTATTTGTGGAGGGTAAGGGAGGCATCTCTTCTTACCTGTAGGGGAGGTAGTTCATTTGTGGAGGGTTATTAATAACTCTAACAGCCTTGTTCTGAATTTTGTCTAGTTGCGTAAGTGCTACATCTCCACATCCATTCCACAAGGGCGAGCAATATTCCAACTGAAAGCACACATGACTCATAAATTACAGTTAGCTCTCCTCAGTGAAGAAGTTATGGACTCTCTTCAATAATCCAAGTTTCTTTGAAGCAGTTTTAGCAAATGATCTAACATGAGAGGTCCAGCTGAGGGTATTGTTAAGTTAAACATGGAGAATTTCAGTACTTTTAGAGATTGGAATAGTAGTAGCACTGAAGGTAATATAGGAATCAGGTAATATTTGTCTGTTAGTAAATTGTATATATTTGGTTTTACTAGCATTAAATGAGACAGTAAGTGTTGAGTCATCTGCATATGAATGGATGGGATTATGTTGTAGTTGTGGCTCCACTCTCTTCAGTAGTTGTTATTATGGGCCCAGGCTCATCTGAAATAAGCCTGGTAGACTGCTGAATTAAACTGCTTTTCTCCAGCAATCTGCCATCCTCCTTTTGGTGGAAAGGGACTTCTTTGAGGGGTATTTGCATAACCAGACAGATGAGCTGACTAGTTGTTTCAGTGCCACCACATGAAAGCATCTCTCTCCAGCAACCATCTGGAGTAAAAGGAGGGGCTATGAGAATATTTAGAGTACATGTGGTTGTGTAGGTAAAGTAGAGTAAGAAGTAGGGAGATTAGTGAGATGTATGGCATTAAGAAAAATAAATATTTGGAGTAATCAGATATGTAAGGGTAAATGGGCATCTAAGTGAATGGTTCACAATCAGTGTGGGCGTGCAACAAGGTTGTGTGATGTCCCCATGGTTGTTCAGTATATATAAGGATGGGGTGATGAGAGAAGTAAAAACACAAATAGTGGAGAGGGGGGATGGCATTGTAATGAATGGTGATGGATGGAATATCTTAGATTTGTTGTATGCTGATGATGTTGTACTACTTGCAAATACTGGACAAGAACTTTGTAGACTAGTGCAGAGTTTTGCTGACGTCTGTGACTTTTGCTGATGTCCGTGAGTGTTGTGCCTTGAGGGTAAATGTAGAAAAGAGTAAAATGATTGTTACTGAGAGAGAAGGTTACTCCCAGTGTGATGTTACAGTGAATGGAGAGAGACTGGAATTCAAATACTTGGGTACAGTGATAGAAAAGAGAGGAAAATGTGCAAAAGAAGTGGAAAGTAGAGTGACACAAGGAAGGAAAGTATCTGTTGCAATGAAGACCTTGATAAGAAACACAGGCTTGAGTGTTGCAGCTGCATGAGGCTGATATGAACGAGTGTTAGTGCCAACTTTAACATATGGATGTGAGACTATGGTGTGGCAATAAATTGAAAAGTGAAGAGCGAAAACAGCGGAGATGGGGCTGCTGAGGAATGAATACAGAGAGTGGATGGGATACGAAATAATGTGATTTGTGAAAGATGTGGAGTGAGGAAGTCTGTGGACACCAGAATCGAAGAGAGCGTACTGAGATGGCATGGTCATGTGGAGAGAATGGATAACAATAGAGTGGTGAGAAAGGTATATCTGAGCGAATTTGAAGGAAGGAGGAGGTGAGGTAGGCCGAGGAGAAGGTAGAGGGATATGGTGGATGAGTGTGTGAGGAAGAGAGGTTTGGAAATTGGTGAGGCTAGGGGACTGACAAGAAATCGAGCTGGCTGGATGAATATTGTGAGGAGAAGTGTATGATCAAGGATTTGGCACCCCAGGGGCTTGAATGGTGAGTGAATGGAAGCATGGCCCATTGGACTGGGCAAATTTGGGCTATCTGGACATTGCTACTCCTCGCCCTGCCCTAGGGTGGGAAAGAAGGTCTGGATGATGATGATGATGATGAATAGATATTGCAATTAATTAAGTACAGTAGTTTTACTGTCTTGGTGGTAGGTGGGGGCACTCACTCGATGTAGTGCTGCTTTGGTTGTCTGTCCTTTCCTCTCGTCAGTCCTTCTTCTTCTGTCTTTCTTTCCTTCATTCTTTCCACTTCCTTCTGCTTACAGGTGACTTTACACTCTCTCTTCTGTCTTTCCTTCAATCTTTCCTCTTCCTTCTGCCTATGGGTGACTCTACACTGAGTGACAAGTCAAATGGTTTCCTGTACATACACCAGGAAACCATTTACTATGCTGGATGGTAACCATATAACCAAATTATGGCACCTGTGGTTTAGTGGGTAATTAAGGCACTTCAATCAGACTGAGCCTGTGTAGGTTATATCCAAGGGGTGGTTGGGGTTTATTGCTCATGTAATGCCACTCAGGGATGAGTGGGGCTGGTCACTCTCATCTTCAATGTCAAGACCAACATGCTGAACCTTGGGCTTCACTGCTGCTCATGAGGCAACATAGGATTGGATGATGGATGGATGGATCATTAATCATGAATTAAAATGTAATTAAAACTATACAGTGCATTCCATTTCTCACATTTAGAAGTTTGGGGGATGGGGAGTAGTTAATAATAGCCACTGTGTTGTAGTTTTTATTTTGACCTATATCAAGCCCAAATAAGCTCATCAGGATACCTGGTGTTGTAGTGGTTAAATCACCCCAGTTGTAAAGACAGCCTTCTGTAGGTCTGATCCTCAAAGGTTGCTGAAGCCTTTTCAATCATGCAATATCACAAAGGGATGTAGGCTGGTTACCCACCCTTAAGTTTACCAGACTGTGGTAGCTTGGCCTCCAGTGCCTAAAATTCATTGTAGTGGGATTGGCTTTAACTGTTACCATATTTATTTATTTTTTATTTTTTTTTCCATTTTGCCTTCTTTACAGGTGAAGTATGATGACAGATGGTTTGAGAGGAAAATGACAAGGTGCCTGGAATATTGGCAGGGCAAACGGGAGTGCCGAGGTGTCGACATAGAAGAGGCATGGAAGTGCCACTCATGTGAATTTCAGACTGGATGTAAGTGGATTACCCAAAAAACAGAAGAGTTGCAACAGGCCCAGAAACTTAAGTACAAGAAATGTTAGACTCTGATTTTTATGTGCATTATATGATTAAGTAAGAGATGATATGCCTTCTAACATGGTAGTGGTACTTTTTAAAGACCACTGATGCCATACCTATATAAGTAACATATAAGTAACTAAATACGGGTTTTATCCAAGAGTGTCTGTTTGGATGGCTTTTCTTCCCTGTTGCATTTGGGTACTTTCCTCCTTATGGAACTGTTCTCTAATGCATATAGGGAGATCAAATGTGGGCTGTCATTCTGTTGTTGTTGGGTTGCCTGTGATGTCACTGAGGCATAAAACCGGAGCAACATGGGAAACCTGTCACCTTCATCGGATCAACACCCCGGCTGCTGCAGTCCCAGTGGGTGAGGTGCCTTATGACAGCAGCAGCACTGGGTTACTACACTACCAGGATAGGATAGTTGGGATGGTTTGGCTCCTAGGAGATCCTTCTGGGAGGTGGTCCCACCTTGAAGAGACATCCTTCCGGCACCCCATTGTGCTGTGTACTGATGTAGTCCACTAGCCCCATTGCCCTCATGCAATTTTAGATGCCAGGTGGTTTAGGCATTCCAATCAGATGTGACTCGTAAGAGTCCAATTTCCAGGCATGGTTTGGTTATATTGCTCACGCAGAGCCCCTAAAAGGTGAGTAGCTGGTCACTCTCGCCTTAAATGTCTGGACTGAGTAGCCTATCCCAGGGCCCACTGTCCCATATGGGGTGATGTTGGATTGGATGATGGATGTATGGAACTGGAAAAGGTTTTAGAATATTTAAAACAGCATGTATTTGATTATCCTTTCCAACAAGATTGATTTGCATTTAGTACAGTGATGCCATGACATTTCTTTTCTGAAATTCTGTCCACCACTAGTCATTTTTATGCATCTCATAGAAGACTTATGGTAATGAAGAGATTGAGAGCTATGTGCAGAGAAAAACATCATCATTTATTATCTTAATACATTTTTCCCACATTCACATATGACTAGAAAGATGCAGAATGTAGCTCACATAATTTCATCCTTGCCTCAGAATAGTGAGGAGAATCTTAAAGTAACTGTAAGCCAGTTGTGGGAAAAATCAGTGTAATGTACAAATGCTGCTTTTCATCATTGTTTTCTTATCATCAGAGTTCAGTATCAGAGAGGTAATTAGGTTCCAAAAGCAAAATAAGAAAATAAGTTAAAATATCAGTAGAGTGCCCAGTGAAATGGGTATTCAGTAGTTCTGTCCTCTCATCATTAAATTTTCAGAATTCTTACCTCCATTTCACAGGGTATACCATCAGCAAGTTGCTCCACAGATGCTTGTGAGGTTGTACCATTTTGTCACCTTAGCAATGGCATGGAATGTTTATCATGCTTGTTGTATAAATTCATTCACATTCAGGTTAATTATCTGACAGTTCATTTTAATTTATTTCTTGATAATTTATGTAGGAAAGTAAAGCTTCTTTTAAAGTAAAAAATCTGGCCTGACAGTGGCAATAAAATTTTCAAGACCTAAATGGATTAATATACTGTTGTAATGCCAGAGATGATGCCAGATGGTTAAGTGTAGTGGAAAGAGTGGAATGAAGTGCTTGTTGGGGATATGTAAGAAGGCATGGATGAGTGAAACTGTGCCAGCAGAGTGGAAAAAGGCTGTGATTGTACCCCTGTACAAAAAATAAAGTTGAGTGAAGTGAGTGCAAGAATTATTGTGGCATAAGTTTATTGAGTGTGGTAGGGAAGGTATATGGAAGAATTATTATAGAGAAAGTAAGAGAGATATCAGAAGTCCTAGTGAATGATGAACAGGGTGGCTTTAGGAGTGGCAGAGGATGTGTGGATCAAATATTTGCTGTGAGACAGATAGCAGAGAAGGCTTTTGAGAAGGACCATAAGGTGTTTATGGCATTCATGGATCCGGAAAAAGCATACGACAAAGTGGACAGAGAAGGATTGTGGAAAGTTTTGCGCATGTACGGTGTAGTTGGTAAGCTGCTGGATGCCATCATGAGTTTTTATGATGGTAGTAAAGGATGTGTAAGGGTTAATGGGCATCCAAGTGAATGGTTCACAATCAGTGTGGGGGTGCAACAAAGTTGTGTGGTGTCCCCATGGTTGTTCAATATATATATGGATGAGGTGATGAGAGAAGTTAAAACACGAGTAATGGAGAGGGGGATGACATTGGTAATGAATGGTGATGGATGAAATATCTCAAATTTGTTGTATGCTGATGATGCAGTACTACTTGCAAATACCGGACAAGAACTTGGTAGGCTAGTGCAGAGTTTTGCTGATGTCTGTGAGTGTCGTGCCTTGAGAGTAAATGTAGAAAAGAGTAAAGTGATGATTGTGGGGAGAGAAGGTGACTCCCAGTGCAGTGTTACAGTGAATGAAGAGAGACTGGAATTGGTGAGAGTGTTCAAATTCTTGGGTACAGTGATAGAAAAGAGAGAAAAAAGTGCAAAAGAAGTGGAGAGTAGAGTGACACAAGGAAGAAAAATAGCTGTTGCAATGAAGGCCTTGATAAGAAACAGAGGCTTGAGTGTTGCAGCTGCACGAGGCTTACATGAAGGAGTGTTAGTACCAACTTTAACATGTGGATGTGAGACTATGGTGTGGCATGAAAATGAAAAGTCAAGAGTAAGAGCAGTGGAGATGGGACTGCTAAGGAATGTATGCATAGTACAGAGGGTGGATAGGATATGAAATAATGTGATTCATGAAAGATGTGGAGTGAGGAAGTCATTGGACACCAGAATTGAAGAGAGTGTACTGAGATGGTATGGTTATGGGGAGGGAATGGATAACAATGGAGTGGTGAAAAAGGTATATCTGAGTGAATTTGAAGGAGGAAGGAGGCGAGGTAGGCCAAGGAGAAGGTGGAGAGATATGGTGGATGAGTGTGTGAGGAAGAGAGGTTTGGAAGTCAGTGAGGCTAGGGAACTAACAAGAGATCGAGCTGGCTGGATGAATGTTGTGAGGAGAAGTGCATGATCAGGGATTTGGCACCCCTTTTTAATGTGGCAGCTTCCGGATTGACTCTGTCGGATACATTTATGTGAAGCTACAGAATGTGGTGAATGTTTTTGGTGTATCTGATACAGCCAGGATTCCAGGGGCTTGAATGATGAGTGAATGGAAGCGTGGCCCATAGGATTGGGCAAACTGGGGCTGTCTGGACATTGCTACTCCTCACCCTGCCCTTGCATGGGAAGGGGGGTCCGGATGATGATGATGTTCGTGATGTAATGCCAGGTATTTTTGTATGCCTTATGAAAAAGTATGACATTGGATTGGACTGGTGTTGATGAAGCTCATTAACAGTAACCTGTGATTATTTTGGAGAAGTACTGTTGTTTATATCCAAGTGATGGTTGGGGTTTATTGCTCATGTAATGCCACTCAGGGATGAGTGAGGCTGGTCACTATTATCTTAAATGTCAGGACCAATTTGCCTACCCCCAGGCTTCTACGGTTCTCTTGGGGCAACACTGGATTAGATAATGAATGAATGAATGAATTACATAAAATAGCTTTTACTACAGTACAGGTGTATGTACAGATCAAGATTTTTATTGAGCTTCCTAAATAAGTTCAACCTGAAACTTGTAAACAGAGTATTGTAGTATATGGAAAGTTGTCATATACAGTGAACCCTCGTTAAACTCGTGGTATTTGGGTTCCAACCCTCCATGAGTTAGCATTTTTACAAGTTAATGGAGTTTCCCCCCTCCCTCCTACTTCCTCCAAAACACATTATACAATACAGTACTGTACATTGAGAAAAAATAAAGATAAAACTAATAGAACCTTACCTTGTTTTGGTATGCAGGGAAGTATTCAAGCTTGGAGAAGGCCTTTGGCAGGGTGAAGAGGTGGATTGGGAGGCTCTATGTCACTTTTCTGAACACTTTTGTAATAAAAACACTGAACACTTTGAGCACTTAGACTACACACACTTAGATTACTATACAGTAGTGTACTATACACTGTAAATGAGTTGATTTTTTTTTTTTCTCCATTATGCCTCTACGAGTTAACTCAAATTACGAAATATTGAAGTACGAATTAATGAGGGTTTACTGTACTTACAATTCCACCATATAAGAGTGTCCACATTTGTATACTTCTCCGTTTCCTTGCTCTTTGTTGTCATGGGGGGCTTCGGAGACGTCAATTGGGACTTGATGTGTAATGGAGCTGTAACAGGGTACTTTAATGAACTCCAAGGTATGTGGAGGTCTGGTTGCTTGGTGGATGCCACACTTGCATCTCCACTCTGCTCTGCCCTCTCCTCTCTCCTTGAGTCCCTGTGGCTGCCTCAACTAATCTTACAAGGCTCTTTTCTTCTACTATTGCTTCTTCCTTCCTTTTCTGCTATCCTCTGTATTCTATTTTTGACTTTAAATAGAGTGGAATTTTCCACATTTATCAAAATTCTCATCAGTGACCTTGAGTAAGTTGCAACAGGAAGGATTAGGGTGTACCCATGGGCTATTGGTTCGGCCAGTTGTAGGAATCATTGTGGTTCGGCACCACCCCAGTGTGTGGACCTCTGCGGAGGTAGATTTCTGCAGGGGCAGAACTGCTGCTCAGCTGCAGCTTTCGGGTCCAGGGGTGCTGTTGCTTAGTGGTAGGGCTCTCGGCCAATAGCCGGTGGGAGACTTTGCTTTCCCACACGGTGTTTCTGTCCCTTCAAGGATAGGGTAAGGAGTGCATGCTTGGAGCTTGATCCCTACTTGGGTTGTTGGTTGGGCCTCTGGACTTTAGGCTCTTCCCAAAAAATCCTTTCTTTTCAACATTCATGATGAACCTTTTCCCTCCCAACAAAAATGAAATTTGTTCCTAGTTCTCCCTCCCTCAGTTCTGCCAATTTTTTTACCCTGATGGCAACCCAGCTTCTCTTCCTGGTACTTCTCTGACTCTTTCCACTGTTTCCCTGCCTGCTTCATCCAGCTGAAGTACACCATCTTATGCTTCACAGTCCCTTCCATGTATAATTCCATCTACCTGCTCATCACTTGTAGGAACCCTTGAACCTTATCTGCCTCTGCGCACTCCTCCATCTATCCATCCTGTTTCTTCAGCTTCCTCATCCCGTCCTTACACTGCTCCCCAGCTCACTAACTCTACTTTGACCACCTCTTTTTGTGGATCCCAGACCTGGTCTCAATATTTTAACATTACATCCCAAACAGATGACTTCTTGCTTCCTCTTTCCCTGCTATGGCAGGTAGGTTCTGAAGTTACATTCTCTGTTTGACCCAACAGCTTTCGCCTCCACAAAGTCCAAAATGCTGCACAAGTAGAAAAAGCAAGAGCATTAGTAGACCCATCAGGAAAGCCAATCTTTGTCTTTCCAGACGTCGAATTGAATTCCGCAACAGATAGTTGTTTGACTTCCCTCTTACATCTTTTGAGGGAATAGAAGTTTCACCAAATGCACAGAAGAGATAAAACTCATTTTCTCTAAACTGAATCACCAAATCCTGTCAGTCCAGTGCTACACTATCCTTCCCAGAGGACGCCGCCAACAACCAGCCAACATTGCCAAAATAGTATTTCAGTCCCGTGATCTTCCCTCCTCCGTTATTATCCTGCTGGCATTTTGGCCATCCAGCAAAGTATTGCTGGTCACAATCTGTTTGCCTCACCTGCTTGCATGCTGGACACCCAGCGTCCACCTGCACATTTACCTTCCGTTCATGCCCGAACTGTGGGGGGCATCATACAGCCTCCTACAGGAAATGCTCTACCTATATTTTTGAAGCTGAAGTGTCCCACATCAGGTGGAAAACAGGGCTTACCCTCGAGAAGCCCGTCGACAATCATGTCGCATGGGGCACTCCCTGGCATCTCCTATGCACATATGGCCAGACTCACTCTTATATCACAGGTTTCAAGCTCATTCAGTGTCTCTGCTTCTGCTCCTCTCTCAAACTCTTTTGCCACTCTTGCCTCTCTTCCTGATTCCTCTTCTTCCCTTCCCTCTCTTGTTCATTCTGCTCCCCTCACCCCACCTTCTTCCCATACAGTATACTTCCATTCTTCTCTTCCCTCACCTTTTCCTCGAGCTAACAAACATTAACGTGCCTTCGTATCCCCTCCACCTCATATTCCTGGTCTCTCCCCGCCTTCCTCTGTTGCCCAGCCTATCCAGTGTTCCCCCTCCTCCAAACAATAGCACGCACTCAACCTTTGTCCTCTCCAGCGGAAGCAGAATTCGTGCAAAGTATTATCAGTTATCTTCACATACCCCTTCTTTGCCTACCCTTGTCTCTGCAAAAATACATTCTCCCCCTTCCCCACTCCCTCCTACCTCTCCTGAACCTTCCCCTCCCATTCTTTCTACCTTTCCTGTGCCTCCTCTTCCCCTCTCTTCTGTTTCCTACTCTTCATTTATTCAACCACCCTCCTCCTCTCTGATCACTACGTCCTCTCTGTCTTCCTCATCTTTTCTGTTCTTGATTTACCTATGCCTCCCGGATACTCTCTCCCTTAACACCGTAAGCAATCTCTTTGCCCTTCTCACACTTGATTTTCTATAGTCATGGCACTCCTTCAGTGGAATATTAGAGGATTCTGTACCCATCGTATGGATCTTCATTTTCTTATTTCCTCCCATAATCCTCTTCTTATCTCTCTTCCAGAAACCTTTCTTCATACTTCCCTGGTTCCTATTCCTGGGTATACTTTTCTTGGATCCCCTTCTTCATATGACACTGCCCTCCTTATCTGCAATGATGTCCCCTTTGAATCTGTTGCTGTTTCTTCTTCCATCTGTCATATTATATTCCTGCTCGTGTCTTTCTCTCTCAATAGGTCACTGTTAGCGCTCTCTGTTTCTCCCCTTCAGCTCCTCTTGATTTTCCTAACTTTGTCACATTCCTTCATACCCTTCCTCCCCCAGTAGTAGTAGTAATAGCAGTCTGGCTGAGCACCCCTGAGTCCCTAAGGAAGGCCACGGCTGAGACCAGGCTTTCCCACAGAGCTCTTAAGGAGTGTATGTTGTGTTGCTGGCATAGGTGATTGTGTGTAGTGCAGTCTTCCATAATGTGCTTAACCTGTGGATTGTGCAATTACCTTTTTTTATCCCACCCTGTGGTGTGCAAAAAATGAAGGAAATTTTTTATTTTTTTAAGTTTTTGCTTATTATAAACTTGAAGATAAACATTCAGGGCGGCATCTGGTGAAAAAAATAATCTCTCTTTCTCTCTCTCTCCCTCTCTCTCTGTTTTTGCGTAGGGCCATGTGTAAGTTTACGGAGGGGAGTAGTGAAAAACTAAAAAAAAATAAAATAAAAATAATTTTTTTTTTGTTTTTGTTTATTATAAATTTGAAGATAAACATCCAGGGCATCATCTGGTGAAAAGAAAAAAATCTCTTTCTTTCCGTCTGCATAGTGCCATGCGTAAGTTTGCATAGAGGTGGAGTAGCTAGCGGTGATGCATGGCCAGCACAGCCTGAGCTGTGGTTCTCAACAGGCCTCTACCCAGCCTGACCTGTGGCTCGCAACCCACAGGTTAATAGTATGAGGTGCTGTGTTGCATCTTGGACAGGCATCAGCGATGGAGTCATCCAGTCTCTTCTGATAACTCAAGAGGGCTGGATGATGCCCACCTCCGGGGGGTAGACCCACGGTGAAGATGCCACCGCTCCAGGTCCTCCTCTCCCAGTTCTTCTTCTTGGTGACTTCAGTTACCGGCATTCCCCCTGCGGTGACACTGTGATCATCACTAGAGGATGCTTAGTAGAACAGTTTCTTTCTTCTCAAGATCTTTTTATCCCTAACACTGGCACCCCTACTCACTTTGATCTCCGCACCCATTCCCTCTCTTGTTTTGGATCTGTCCCTTTGATCACCCTCAGTTTCTCTCCACTCTCATTGGTAGGTATTAGAAGACAATCTTCTTAGTCATCACATCCCCATCAAACTCTCACGTTTCTCATACTCTCCTCTCCCTTGTCCTCCTCATTGGCAGTTCCATGCTGCTGACTGGGAGTTATTTTTTTCACTCTCAGTGCCCCGGCTTCCTCCTTCGCTTTTTCATCTCCACAAATTATGTTGTCCTTCTTCCTTGTCCTGGTTTTAAGGGCTGTCTTTACTGCCACTCCCCGTGATACATGATCGTCAACTGCCAGACATGTTCTCTGGTGGACTCCTACTTGTTCAAGATCTTTCCGTGTGAAGCATGCTGCTTGGAATATTTTTCTCCATAAACAGTCTACTCCCAATTGGATCCGTAGCCTCCTTATATTTTGCTGAGCTTCCGTTCCCTTCTGTCATACCATCCATCAGGCTAAAAGTTCTAGTTGGAGAGACTATGTTTCTTCCATTTCTGTGAATACGCCTGGTGCAGCAATTTGATTCCGACTTCGTAGAATATCAGGCAAACATATCCCACACCATGCCCTGTTCTTCATATTGATGGCCAGTCTGCAGCTGATGCTTCCTTAGTTGCAGATGCCTTAGTTGATTACTTTAGTCTTATTAATAGTGGGTCTCATCGCAATCCAGACTTTCATCGCCATTAATTTGATTCTGAATCCGTACCAATTTTTTTTTATGCTGTCAACTGAGGCAGTTCTTAACACTCCCTTCTCTCTTCATGAATTATTGTCTTCACTTAAATCCTGTAAAAATACAAGTGAAGGACTTAATGGTGGTCATTATGCTATGTTAAAGCACCTCTCCCCACAAGCCACATCCTTTCTCTTGGCCCTTTATAATAAATTTTGGACTGAAGGATTCTTTCCTTGTGATTGGCGTATAGCGATCATCCTCCTGTTTCTTAAACCTGGACACCATCCTGAAGATTACCATCCCATAGCCCTAACTAGCTGTTTATGTAAACTGCTTGACCGGATGGTCAATACCAGATTCATGTGGCACTGTGAATCCCGTAGTCTTCTTTCCCCTTAAAGTTTGGGTATCGCAAAATACGCAGCACCTTAGATCCCCTTCTGAAACTCGAACTTTTCATCCATTCTGCTTTTCCACTTCGCCAGTTGGTCATTGCCATCTTTTTTTATTTAGAAAAAGCCAACGATACGGCATGGAGGTATCATATTCTTCGTTGCCTTCACTCCCATGGTCTGCATGGTAACATGGGTGTTTTTCTTCAAAATTTTCTTTCCCTTCAATCCTTTCATGTCCGTCGTAGAAATCACCTTTCTCATGCCTTTACTCAGCATGAAGCTGTCTCCCAAGGTTGCATCCGTAGTACTACCCTTTTTCTTATAAATGGCATTGTCTCTTCTCTACCCCCTTCTATTTCAGCCTCTCTGTATGTTGTTGATTTAGCTATTTATGCTGCAGATTCAGATCTGCCTTGGCTCCAATCCCTTCTTCAGTCCACCATCGATGCTACCTCTATATTGGCTACTACTTATGGTTTTCGTTTTTCTACCTCTAAGTCCTGTGCGGTAACGTTTACTCGTTTGCAAACCATATCACAGCCTTCTTTGTACATCCCTTTTCCATACCAATCCTCTACCACATTTCTTGGCCTTACATTTAACTCTCGGTTGAATTGGAATGTGCATGTCTCTTCCCTCAAATCTTCTACCCTTCATTTGCTGCAAACGCTGTCTCGTCTTTCATGGGGTGCTGATCGCGTCACACTTCATTGTCTTCACTCTGTCTTTATTCTTTCCAAACTCAATTATAGTTGGCAGGTCTGTTCGTCTGCCACCACTTGCACTCTACCAAAGCTAGATTCTGTTCATCGTACTGGTCTTTGTTTAGCTATTGGTGCTTTTCGGTCAACTAATGCAACAAGTCTTTGTGCTGAATTGGGCATTTCCTCCCTCTCCTATTGTCATTCTCTTCTCTCTATCAGATCCTATACATGTGTCCATCAGTTCCCTACAAATAAGTTACTCCATCCTCCTAGCCAACATCAGTGCTCTTTTTACCGTCTCCCATCTTCTTCCATTCCCCCTTCGGGTCCCCACCCTTCATCAATGTATTGAGTTTACTTTTCCTGCTATTCTTCCACAAATTCCTGTTTCCTTCCCACCCTGGCTTCTACCTCCTGCTGTGGTCTGTCCTTCTTTACTCCCTTGTTCCAAGTTATTTCTTCCCTCAGATACTCTTCGCTCCCTTTTTCTCGAACAATGTCCTGTCACTCCTGTTCCGCGCTTATCTTTACTGACGGCTCAAAATTTTGTCATGGTGTTGGGTTTGCTATTGTGTTCCCTGACTTCTCCTTCCACAGTTCACTTCCGTCCATTGCAAGTATCCCCACTGCAGAACTGTATGCTACTCTTTTTGAACCGAAGTCTCTTCCAGGGTTCTCTTCCTCCACCTTGGGTATCTTCTCCGATTCCCTCAGTGCACTCACATCCTTATGCACCATGGCTTCTTCTCATCCTCTAATTACCCAGAGTCAGGAGTAGCTGTTCTGCCTTTCTGTTAGAAAAAGTCGGTTTGCTTCTGCTGGGTTCCTAGCCGGATTGGGATTACAGGTAATGAACAAGCTGACTCGTTGGCATGCTCTGCTGCTTTCTCCTCTAGGTCCTCTTTCCGCCACATTCCAGCCTTTGATTGTTTCCCCTTTCTAACCCGCCTCTTCTGTGATCGTTGGCAATTCTCACTGGACCACCAAGTTCACAACAAACTTCATTGTGTTAAACTCTCTGACTCTTCTTCCCTGGTACACATCAACCCACCCCATCCCTCAATGGGAGACAATATTTGCCCATATTCGCTTGCGTCATACCAGCCTAACTCATGCTTATTTGATAAGCCATGATCCTCAGCCCATCTGCTCACACTGTAGCTGCCCTATTACTATCCGTCTTCTTTTTCTTGATTGCCCGTCTTCACAACAACGTATAGCAGCGTTCTCCTTCCCTTCCTCACTATGTTGGCCCCCACAACTTACTGATTTCCTAGGTGACTCTCCTACTGTTTCTGTTTCCAATATTATCACTTTTCTTACTGCACTTCATATCATACATTTAGTATAACTATTTACCCCAACCCCTTCTGCCTTAGTGCCATATAGCCATGTAATGGCTTGGTGCTAGTTCATCATTATTCCTTTCTTTCAGATTTGTTGAACATAGAGAATGAAATAATGCAAGTATAAGTGGCTGGGGAATGGCTGGGAAGAGGAGGGAGGTGAGAAGAGAGGAAGGAATCAGTAGGATTGAAGTAGTGGAAGCAATGAAAAAAGTCAAAATGGAAAAAGCCCCAGGAATTGATGGAGTGTGTCGTGAAATGGTGAAGTATGGGGGAGAGACAGTAGTAGAATGGATATGGAAGATGTGCAGATTGGCCCGGGAGGAAGGTAGAGTCCCGGAGGATTGGAAGTCAGGTATAATTATTCCCCTGTACAAAGGAAAAGGGGAAAAAGAAGTGCGTGGTAATCATAGGGGCATTTGTCTTCTTGGTGTAATAGGAAAAGTATATGGTAGGATACTTATTGACCAAGTTAGGGAAATAACTGAGAAAGTAGTTGGAGAAGAACAGGGAGGTTTTAGGAAGGGAAGAGGTTGTGTAGGTCAGATATTCACTCCTGGGTCTTTAGTTAAATGCTGTGAAGAGCATGTATGAGGGTGCCAAGGCTGCAGTGCCTGTGGATAGTGAACTGAGTGAATTTTTCTACTTGAAGGTTGGATTGAAACAGGGATGTGTCATGTCTCCATGGTTGTTCAGTCTGTATATGGATGGTGTTATAAAAGAGATACAAGGTAGGGCAGTGGATGTTGGAGTGGCCCTAATGAGAGAGGGCAGTGTTTGGAAACTCCCTGTACTATTGTTTGCAGATGATACTTGTTAAGTGAAGATGAAGGGGAGCAGCAAGGCTTGATGGATGAGTTTGGGAGAGTGTGTAAGAAACGGACTCTAAAGGTGAATACAGTATAGGAAAGAGTAAAGTTATGGTCTTCGAGAGGAGTGAAGTCAGTGAATGTATAGTGAGGCTGGATGAGGAGGATTTAAGTACTTGGTTAGTGTGGTGAGTAAGGATGGAAGTTTAGGGGATGAATTGCTTGAAAGGGTACAGCAAGGAAGAAGCTGGTTCCTTGAAAGCAATGATAAGAAACAGAAGTAAGCATGGAAGTGAAAAAGTTATTACATGACAGCACTGTGATACCAACTCTAATGTATGGAAGTGAAGCTTGGACCTTGTTGGAGGGACAGAAGTCAAGAGTGAGAGCAGTGGAAATGAGCTATTTGAGAGGAGCCTGTGGTGTCACATGGAGAAACAGACTGATAAATAAGGATGTGAAGGAACGTTGTGGTGTGGATGTGGATGTGATAGGAAGC
>JAGKTI010008779.1:0-32645 GCA_018397915.1 Birgus latro
TGATTAATTATAAGGGACCTTTTTAAAGTTTGTTTGCAACTTTGTACTATTAAGGAATGTGTGAACCACAAGTGATGCAGTTTGATTGAATTTTTGCAAATTCATACATACATTATGTTAAATCTCCCTGTGATCCTGTATGTCTAGAAAAATATAGATTTCCAATTAGTATTTTGTTTCATTTCCCTTGGCAGCAATAGTTCTTTTTTCCATGATCGTACAGTTCTTTTAGGGTGAGTGTAACAGATAATATTAATAATAATAGTAATAACAGTTATATGTGGTAGGCAGGGGTGCTCACCATCCACTCACTCATGTAGTGCTGCTCTTGGGTGCCTGCCCTTTCCTCTCTTCCTTCCTTCATTCCTTGTCTGTTTATCTTTCTTTCATTCTTTCCTCTTCCTTCTGTCTATGGTTGACTCTACACTGAGTGACAAGCCAAATAGTTTCCTGTATACCATGAAACCATTTACTACACTGGGTGGTAACCGTATAACCAAATTATGGCGCTTGGTGGTTTACTGGGTAATTAAGGTGCTCCAATTGGATTAACTGTTGCAGGTTTATATCTAAGGGATGGTTGGGGATTATTGCTCACATAATGCTGCTCAGGGATGAGTGAGGCTGGTTGCTGTTAAATGTCAGGACCAACTTGCCTAGCCCTGGGCTTCTACATTCCTTCATGGGACAACACTGGATTAGATGATGAATGATAATAGTCATCATCATCATCACTGCCATCATCTTCACATCATCATCATCATCATCATCATCAGCTGTGCAGTTGTGTGTGAGGTCAGATGTCCTTTCTTGGGCAGTTGTTTGTTAGGTTAGATGTCCTTTCTTAGGCAGTTGTTTGTGACCTTAGGGATAAGGGGCTGAACAGGGAGACTGTTAGAGGTCAAGCAGCAGAGAGAGCCGCCAATAGGTGTCCAAGGCTGATATATGCCAACATGTTAAAACTTTTATGAATGATACAGTACAATACAAAGTAATGGCCTAAAAATCTGGGTTTTGACTGGTTTTGGGTGACCACTGGTGACTGAAGACCATCACTTAGTTACCATGTATAAATGGGTTTGGATTGGAACCTCTGTATCTAATCTTGATCTGTTGCTTGTTGAAGAATTGTAAATTTATACACATGTTGGTCAGGTAAATTTATACACATGTTGGTCATATATCTCAGGAAGGGGATCTGTGTAACAAGCTCAATGGTATAGTTTTTATCATCATTGTTATCATCATCTGGACCTCCTTTCCCACCCTACAGCAGGGGAGGGAAGCAATGTCCAGACAGCCTAAGTTTGCCGAATTCAATGAGCCACTCTTCCATTCACTCATCATTCAAGTCCACAGAATCCTGGCTCCATCAGATAGGCCCCCCCCAAATTTCACCACATTCTGTAACTTCACATATACCTATCTGACAGAGTCAAGCCGAATGCTGTCACATTAAAATGGGGTGCCAAATCTCTGGTTAAGTGCTTCTCCGCACAAAAGTCATCCAGCCAACTCGGTCTCTTGTCGGTCCCTTAGCCTCACCAACTTCCATACCTCTCTTCCTCACACATTCATCCACCATATCCCTCCACCTTCTTCTTGGCCTACCTTACCACCTCCCACCTTCAGATTTGCTCAGATATATCTTTTTCACCACTCTGTTATCATCCATCCACATGACCAAACCATCTCGGTACACTCTCTTCGAATCTGGTGTCCAGAGCCTTCCTCATCTCTCATGAATCACATTATTCCATATCCTATCCACTCTCTGTACTCCACATACATTCCTCAGCAGTCCCATCTCTTACTCTTGACTTTCCATTTTCATGCCACACCATAGTCTCACATCTGTATGTTACAGTTGCTACTAACACTCCTTCATGTTAGCCTCGCACAGCTGAAGCACGCAAGCCTCTGTTTTTTATCAAGGCCTTCAAAGCACCAGCTACTTTCCTTCCTTGTGTCACTCTACTTTCCACATCTTTTGCACGTTTTCTTCTCTTTTCTATCACTGTACCCAGGTATTTGAACTCTCACCAATTCCAGTCTCTCTCCACTCACCATATCACACTGGGAGACACCCTCTCTCTCAATAACCATCACTTTACTCTTTTCTACACTTACTCTCAAAGCCCAGTGCTCACAGTCATCTACAAAACTCTGCACTAGTCTACCAAGCTCTTGTCCAGTATTTGCAAGTAGCACTGCATCATCAACATACAAGTTTGAGATATTCCATCCATCACCATTCATTATCAACACCATCCCTCTCTCCATTACTCATGTTTTTACTTCTCTGATCACCCCATCTATATACGTATTGAACAACCATGGGGACATCGTACAACCTTGTTGCATGCCCACACTGATCGTGAACCAGTCACTTACATGCCCATTTACCTCACTACCATCATAAAAACTCTCGACGGCACCTAGCAGCTTACTATCTACACTGTACATGCGCAAAACCTTCCACAATCCTTCTCTGTTTACTTTGTCATATGCTTTTTCCAGATCCATAAATGCCATAAACACCTTATAGTCCTCACATGCCTTCCCCACTATCTGTCTTACCGTAAATATTTGATCCACACATCCTCTGCCACTCCTAAAGCCACCCTGTTCATCATTCATTAGGACTTCTGATCTCTCTCTTACTTTCTCTATATATAGTAATTCTTCCATGTACCTTCCCAACCACACGCAATAGACTCATGCCACAATAATTCTTGCACTCACTTGGATCACCCTTATTTTTTACAGGGGTACAATCACTGTCTTTTTCCACTCTACTGGTACAGTTTCACTCATCCATGCCTTCTTTCATATCTCCAACAAGCACTTCATTCCACTCTCTCCACTACATTTAATTATCTATGCATACGCCTCAACCCCAGCTGCTTTCCCATTTTTCAGCCGCTTCACAGCTTTCTTCACCTCTGCAAGTGTTACGTTTCCTGGCACAGCATTCCTTCTTTGCACACCCCCCAAACCAATTATGTTAACAGTTGCTTTGCCCTCTCCATTCCCACTCACAAGACTTTCAAAATATTCTTTCCATCTGGTCCTTACTTCATCTCCATGGGTGAATGCAGTAATCTACCACTTACATCCTTCACACTTTCACATTTCTTTCCACTGTCACTTCTACATTTCTGCACCTCTTTCCAGAATAACTTCCAAAATTCAGAGTAATTTGCATTAATTTCTCTTCCTAGATCATCATTTACCTCCTCCTTTTTCCTCTTCACCAGTCTCTTTACATGCTTCTTAATCTCAATACATTCATTTCTTTTTTCAACTGAACCCCTGTCCTGTATCCACTCCAGCCACTTCTTCCTCTTTTCCTCCATTGCTCTCTTAACTTCTTCATCCCACCATGCCGTACCTTTCTTCTTTGTTGTTACTCTTGCCACACCACTTTAGCATTCCTATCTAAGCAATCCCTATATACATTCCACAAGCTGTCCTGATCCATTTCATTCCAATTCACAGATTCTAATTCCTCCCCTACTTTGGCCCTGTATTCATCTGCCATTTCTTTGATCTTCAGCTTCTCAACTTTCAGTCTCTCTCTGACAGTTCCTCTGTCTTGGTCCACCTCCCTCTTTTCAGCTTGATCTTGCATACCACAATCATATGATCTGACAAACCTCCACAACTTCCTCTCACTGCCCTTGTATGAGCAACACTACCCAGCATCAATTTTTCTACAAGCAAATAATCAATTTGGCTCCTTTCAAGATGATCATTCCCTCTATACCACGCATATTTATGTGCATCTTTGTTTTTAAAATAAGAATTACAGATGCATAACCTCCTTTCCTGACACATGTCCTTCTGTCACTTCCCATTATCATTCTCTCCTGGTACTCCATTATTATGCATTAGCTATATATATTATTCACAGGACCAGCACCTACTCTACCATTCATATCGCTCATTGCAATCACTTTACAACTCCTGGGCATTTCTACTACCTCTTCCAGCTCATCCCAAAACCTTTCTCTGTCTCACTCCTTTCCTCACATGGTGCATACATTACAATCACTTCCACTTTCACCTTCTCAAACTTGAACTTGACATACATACATCTCAAGCTCACACATTTGTCATCTCTTATTCCACTCAGCCACACTTCATTCATCAACAAAGCAACTCCTTCCTTGCATCTTCCTTACCCATTCATGCCTGATCTTACTCACTTTACACCCTCCCACTCCTCCACTTCACACCCTTTCATCTTGGTTTCACACAATGCCATCACGGCCTATCCTGCACTTTTGAACACTACTTCCGCCCTCTTACTCCATTCACATCTCTCACATTCCATATGGCCATGCAAATCTGCCCATTTGGTTGGGGCCCTGGCCAGGTATTGAGCCCTCTGAGGCTCTCCAAAACGATTATCATAATTTATTAATTTAGATAGGGGTATCTGGGGGACACTTAACCCAGCCAGACACCCCATTATATGGTTACCACCCAGCGCAGTAAGTGGTTTCCTGGGTACAGGAAACCATCTGGCTTGTCACTCAGTGTTGAAACCTTAAGGCAACACTATACTGAGTGAGTGGATGAAGGTATGTGTTGTCCTAGTGTTCAAAGTCCAACTCCTTGTCCTTCGATCACGAGCGACTGAATTGGGGTTCTTTTCTAGATCAAGTCTAGTGCATACAACTAGAGGAACAGGGCATAAAAATTTGGGTCAACCACCCTTATATGTATATTGCCTTAGATTCAACACAGCACTTAACACAATATTAACACAGTACACTATACAGGTCAAAGGCACAAATAAGACAGGAGGACTCTGGTTTTGGCAGCTGGAGACTTGGGTTGCTCACAGGTGTTGTCCAGGTGTGGGAGGGGTCTCGTCAGGTGTGCCTTCCCAGAGGAGGCACGGGACCACTGCCAGGGGCCAGGTTGTCTGGAGTGGGCTGCTGAGCGGTGCAGAGGGGGGCCCTTCCCTAGTGGGGCCTCGGTGGGGAGGTCAGCCCTTGGGACTGGGGCCGAACAGAGTGAGCAGGCGCACTTGTCTGCACCCGCTCCTGGAGGAGGACTGCTTGCCGAGGGGGCTGGGGAAGCCACGCCCCGGGGTCCTGGGGGTGCCCCTGGGTGTCCAAGGGCTGTGGTCTCGCTTGGGCCGAGTTGTCGCCAGGAGCTGCCTGCGGCGCCCCTTCCTTCAAGAGTCTGACAGCAAGGGGTGTCATCGGCGCTGGCTGCAGGGGACGGATCCCCAGACTCACCACAGGGCCTCACCAGATCTCCTCCAGCTGCAACTCTGTCTGGGAACTGCCTCTGTGGGGAGAGAGAAAGAAGGGTGTCCCACTCGGCCTCTGGATGGGTGAGGCAAGCAAGGGATGTCCTTCGTCAGGGGTGTCTCAGGGGTAGCAGACAAGGGACGTACGGTGGCTGATTCCTCCCCAGCATGGACAGTGGCCATCGCCACAGTTGCACTAACCCCTGGGACAGCAGGTAAAGGGCGTTTTGTGGCCAACCCTTCCCCGGTGTGGACGGTGGCCGTCACTGCAGTTCTGCCCTTCTCTGGGGTTACAGAAAAGAGATGTACAGTGGCCGATCTCTCCCCAGTGCGGACGGTGGCCGTCACCGCAGTGCTGTTCGCAAAGGAGGCTGCTGGTGAAGGGTGTACGGTGGCTGACCCTTCCCTGGCGCGGATGGTGGCTGTTGTCGCGGTCCTGCAGGGGGTAGTAGCAGAGAAGCATACGGTGGCCGACTTCTCTTCGACATGGATGGTGGCTGTTGTTGCGGTGCTACCTGGGACTGTATAATTACAAGTCCCACCCTGACCCTGACGAGTGCTGGCCCGGCTGGAGAGTAGTCTGCTGGGGCTGCGTTCCTCTAGTTGGTTCTGTTAAAAGGAAGAGGGGCGCAAGGTAGTGGGGGACATAGGACCGTCTAGCTCGGAGCCCTCGTGCGCCCTATGCACCTCCCTCTGGTGGGTGTCGCGACATCCTTTCCATGGTTCCTCCATGGGGCGGGTGTTGTGCCACCCCTCCTGTGGTCTCCTGTCGGAGTGGGTATTTCAGTATTTCTTTGGTCATGTACTGTACTCACTTCTGTCTCACAAAGGGAAATGTTGGACCAACTGCACCTGCTACTGTATTTATTACTGGTTGCTGATGTTGTACACCACAATGTCATGCCAATGTCATTCCTCTGAGGCCAGTATAGTACTGTATGGGTCACTTTATAGCCAAGGGGGGTCTGTAATGTAAGGCCACAGAAGACACATATACTGTACTCCATCCCACTGTCAGAATGGATGGCACCCAGGATCCCCACAACACACACAAATTCATAAAAGAGGATTTCAGTGGATGTCACATTATTACAGTTTGGGAATTTCTTCCACCGGTCATAGGTACAAGAAGTCTCTATGCCTACTGTAGTCATTGTTTACCAGAGGGTAGTATGATGAAATTTTTCCAATTAACTTCTGTTCTAGAATGGTCTTTATTGATGAGGCTTCCAAAACAAAGATTTATAACCACCTCTGTCATGCTAGGTGTGCCTATATTCCTGAAACAATTACTCTACAGGTGTACACCTGCACCCATGTGGAGTAAGTGCAAGACTGTGATTTTCAACAGAGCTACTAACTACTTTAATTTACGACTGAGAAGTGGTGACATCTTGACAGGCTTTTGTGAGGGTATCCTTAAACTGAAGGGTAAGTCAGGTCAACCACTTGTTGCATTCAGCTGCAGTGTGTATCCTGTGTAATTAGCCTGTAATGTATTTTTCTCATTCCTTGGAGCCATTGTTGGTAAGCAGACAGTTATGATGGATGTGTACACCTGCAGTATACCATAAGTAAGAAGACTTCCTGCACAGATGGTCCTCCTCCCAGGTAAAGCCAAAAAAATTATTTAAATCCAGGTATGCCAAGCAATCTTTACCACTATTAAAGGGTCACAGGTCACATTCGTTTCGTTTCGTTTCGTTTTTGAGGCTGCAACATGCTTGCATGCGTCGGCCTTTTTGGATTGGAGCGTGTAGCATTTTATGACCGGATGCCCTTCCTGATGTCTACCAATGACCCTTGGGTGGATTCGATCCTCCGACCCTACGGCCAGAGCGGAGCGCTCTAACCCACTGAGCCACGGCTGCTACATTAAACTAGTATAAACTGCTTTTGCTTGTTGTTCAGTTTTGTAAGCAAAGAGGTAGTCAAGGTCCAAGTACAATACTTATTGTCTTATAGTACACTATACTCAATTAAGCTTTGCAAATCACAAAAAAAAAGATGGCTGCATAAAGAACTTTCTGCCAGCAGTGATCAAATAAATATTACCAGAAAATAACGAACAGATTTATACAGTATTAGGAAAAACATTTGCAGCCAAACCTTTGAGGCTAACTCTAATTTTTTATAAAATATTACATCACTAGAGTAAGAGAAATTTGATATATGAATACGCTGATAATGATTTTCGCATTTACACACCGATTTCCGTCCTCCCAGAAAAAAACAGGAGACGATATTGTAAATGCTGCTATGTCGCATGTTTGTGTAGAACCATATGGTGGTTGTTATGGTTACATAACTTCACACTTCAGCTCTGTTTGGTTTTATGTGGTTAGTTTGTTAAATATCCACCCCAAGAGAAGACCACAGGGAGGGGTGCGGGGATGAGGAAATACCCACCCCATGCAGGGACCACAGGGAAGCGCATACAGAGCCCGGGTCAGACGGGCTTACATCCCTCACCACCCCTCCTCCCCTCAACAGACCCCCCGGGAGATACACAATCTTGCCGCCCTACTTTCGGGCCAGTTCAGCACTCGCCAGGATCGGGGTGGGACTTGTTTCTCAACAGTCCCAAGTAGAACCAAGGGAACGGCCACTGTACGTACCTCATCTACTCATACCCCCTGCAGAACCCAGGCGACAGCCACTGTACAAGCCGGGGAGGGAACAGCCACTGTACGTACCTCAGCTGCAGTCCCCACTGGGAGAAGGACCTCGGTAACGACCACTGTACGCGCCGAGGAGGGAACAACCACTGTACATCCCACGCCTGCTACCCCAGGGCAAGACAAAGCCCCAGCGACGGCCACTGTACGCACCGGGGAAGACTGTCATGCCCACTGGCACAAACAGAACCTACGCGACGGCCACTGTTCATGCCAGGGAGGGAATGGCCACTGTACGTCCCTCATCTGCAGTCTCCACTGGGAACAGGACCTTGGTGACGGCCACTGCACACACCGAGGAGGGAATGGCCACTGTACATCCCGCACCAGAGATCCCAGGGCAAGACAGAGCCTCAGCAACGGCCACTGTATGACCAGGGAAGACTCAACGCCTGCTGGCACAAGCAGAACCCAGGTGACAGCTACTGTACGCGCCGGGGAGGGAACGGCCACTGTACGTCCCTCATCTGCAGTCTCCGCTGGGAACTGGAACTTGGTGATGGCCACTGTACATGCCGAGGAGGGAACAGCCACTCTACGCGCCGAGAAGGGAATGGCCACTGTACGCGTCAAGGAGGGAATGGCCACTGTACATCCCATACCTGTTGTCCCAGGGCAAGACAGAGCCCCAGCGACGGCCACTGTACGCACCAGTGAAGACTCTGTCATGCCGATTGGCACAAGCAGAACTCAGGCGACAGCCACTGTACATGCTGGGGAGGGAATGGCCCCTATTATATCCCTCATCTGTGGCCACTGTCGGAAGCAGGACCGCGGTGACTGTACGTCCCTCACCTGCTGTCCCTTGCTTGCCTCACTCTCCCAGAGGCCGAGTGGGACATCTTTCTCTCTCTCTCTCTCTCTCTCTCCCTACAGAGCCGGAGAGCCAGTGGAGATGCAGCTGGAGAAGATCTGGAGCAGAACCATTGTGAGTCTGGGAATCCACTCCCTGCAGGCAACGCCCCAACACTGCCCCTCGCTGTCGGACTCCCGAAGGAGGAGATGCTGCAGGCAGCCCCTGATGGCCTCACCACCCGGGAGAAGCTGCAGCCCCCAGCCACCCCGGGGCAGCCCCAGGACTCCAGGACGAGACATCCCCAGCCCCATCGCCGAGCAGTCCTCCCCCAGGAATAGGCGCAGAGAGGTGCGCCTGCTCTCCCTGTTCGGCCCCAGTCCTGAGGGCCAAGCCACTCATTGAGGCCCTACCAGAGAAGAGTCTCCCTCTACACTGCCCAGCAGCCTACCTTCGATGAACCGGCTCCCGATGGCGGCCCTGTGCCTCCTGTGGGAGAGCACGCTTGATGGGACCCCTTCCACACCTGGACAATACCTGCAGCTGCCTAGCCATTAGCAACCCAACCCAGATCCCCTGTGTATCAGATAGTGTGTGTGATCTGTATACTGTACTGTGTATGGCATTGTAACTGTGGTAATATACGTGCAGGGCTGGTCAGCCCAAGTTTTTATGCCCCGTTCCTCATAGTTGTATACTCTAGACCCGGTCTTGAAGGGAACCGCAGACCAGCGCTCGTGTACAGAAAACAAGGAGTTGAGCTCTGAACATGCAACATAATGGTTTGATTACCATCCAGCATTACAAATGGTTTCCTGAGTTACAGGAAACCATTAGGCTTGTTTCTCAGTGAAGAGCCACCTGAAGTGGAAAGATGAGTACCAAAGTGTCTGAAAAGGAGATGGAGATAAATGATGGGAGGTCAGACACACAATGAGAGAGGGAAAGGAAGATAGCACTACATTAAATGAATGGATGACTGTCACCACCACCTATCAACAAATGGTAATATATATAAACTCGCACGAAAAATTGTGTTACCCCATTCCACAGCAAAGGCCCAAGTCAGCAAGTGCTACAAGTAGTGTGGGAAAGTAAATCATACCATAGTTTGCTTTAAAAAGTTTTCTGTAACACTCTGGGACGGCATTTTCACGACAACGCCTATCTAAAAACTCGGGTACTGCCATGGAGGTATAATAGGGAGGAGGCTGCATGTCGGTCTTCCTCTATCCGTGCGAATGAAGCTGGTGGGCGGGGCTTAGTGGCCCGCGGGGGTTGGGGAGATTGACTCAAAACATTGTGGTTTAGCAAGGCGACTTATTACATTTAATTGCTTTCTGGCGTTCGCCACACATACAAATTGGAGAAATTATATGATATGCAAGGTATATATAAAGACATTCCTTGTCAATGATACAGATCCCTGAAAAACCCACCAGGCACCACAATATACTTAGAAAATGTAAAGTTCTTGATTTGTTCGCTCCACAGGTAATCATTAACATTCCTTATAAGAAACGATAACAACGCGTTGTTTTGACGTCATATTATACTGTAGTGACTACAGATAAATATGAATCAGTCATGTAGGCCAATAATTATCACAAATGGTGGTATTATTTAATAATTTGGGTTTTCATCTGTGATGGAGAGGGATTGACTTGAAACATTCAGTTTCTCAAGGCGATTTATTACATGTTATTGCTTTCTGGAGTTCAAAACACACAAAATTTCTTTGAAATGTTATCTGATATACAAGTTACAAATAGAGACACTGGCATTCTTTGTTAATGATCTAGATAATAGAAAAACACACCAGTCACCTCACTGTCTTGAGAAATTGTATAGCTCTTACCCCCGGGACACCACTGATAAAAGAAAGTCAAGACAGAAACCCTTGTTGGTTATTTTGTCTATATTAAAACCAATGACTAAAATAACTCTTATAGTACGAAAAAGTTGGTCATTATTAGACATTACATGCCTTTTAACAAATATTGCAGGAACACATGGTATGTCTAGTTTATGATACCTGTAGCTACCTGTTGGAATTTTGTCTATATTACACCAATGACTGACATATAACTCTTACAGTATGAAAAAATTGGTCATTATTAGACATTACATACCTTTTAAATCAAGTAGATGAGCTGGTTAAATAGCTCAGGCCAAGAGTTGAGTAGATTAGGTGAATTGGGTTAGGTAGGGTTAGGTTAGGATGAGCTGGGTTAAGCCAGCTTGAGGTAAGTAAAGTTAGATGGGTTAATTTTGTGCCTGGTTTAGATAAGCTAGGCCAGGGTGGGTTAGGTGGGTTAAGTTACGTTAATCTGGGTTAGGTGATTAGTTTAGGTTAGGCTAGGTTGCTATGGTTATAAAGGCTAATTTGTGTTAGGTGTTTGAGACAGCAGTATATCCTAGGCCTAGCCTACTTATCGGCCGACAGGCCACAACGCAGAAACACTTTGCCGGTATTCTTTACTTTCCCCCTCAAAACTTGAAATATTTAGTATCAGCACCGGTGTCTAAAATGAATGCTGATTATTGGAGGTTGCCAAAGTCTTGAAAAACATCAGTATCCAATCACTAGACCATAAATGATCAAAGAAAATGCGTGGAAAAGAACACGTGACACACTTTTAAGCCTAAGAAACCATTCCTTATTTAATCTAGTGGTTTTACCTACGGAATGTTACAGAGTCCTGTCGATCCCTCTGAACACACCCAAGAGCAGAACAAGCATACATGTTGAGTGGTTGCACAAAAAATAATGAAGAGTTCCACTTTTCAGTCAGAGTTGCCATCTCAAATTCACGAAATAGCGCTAGATTGTTACTAAAAACGCGCTAAAGAGCGCTAAATATTCTGAAAAAGGCACCAAAAAAAGCGCCAACTAATGTTTCTACACACGATACGTTGATTCTGACCTACACACATATTTCAAGTACACTTTTACACTCACCAGCTATGACTGTGGTACTTGGGTTACTGTAGATCTGCTAGATCCCACTCTATGATCTCTCCTTGATCTTCCTCGGTGAATGTCTCTGCTCCCTGGTCTGACTGAGATGATGTTGATGATTGAGATGAGGTCTGATATGCTTCCAATCTGACCCAATTTTTCTCAAGACACTCTCAGGTAGTTTATAATCATGACAGGATTTGCCATGCCTTCTAAGTCCATACTTGATTGTCAAAACAGCGTTTAAGCTCTTGATGGCTAATCGGTTACGCATATTCAACTTGACAATACCCATCTGACTAAAAACCCGTTCCACATCTGCATTAGAATGGGGTAAACTGAGTATTGTTAAGGCCAGGTCAGACAGTTCTTTGAAAGGATTTTCTCCAGTCGCATCCTTATATGACGCTATTTCTGCCCACAGTCCAATAGTGTCAGATGTCTGTGTCCACTGGAGAGTATGAATTTTCTCCACTGGAAATCGATGCACGTGAGTATTTCTGCATCATCAACAAACAATTTTGCAAGGTCCAATATATCATTTTTCACTGGCTTTAGGCATTCACTCCCACTGAAGGATGACATTGACTGGAGTACTTTAAAGTTCTCAGGCAAGCGTTGACGAAGTTGTGTGACAAGCACTATTACAAATTCTATGCATCTTCGTCGAATATCACTCGCGATCTCATCAGGAAACTTGCATTCAGACATGTTTTTTTCAAACTCATAGCCAAGATACGGCTTGGGATCCAAGTGTTCCTGAAGGGAATCACTTTCCATTAACTTTTTACCTGGTATGACAATTTTAGCACTAAGGGAGTCAATAAGATGCACTAGATAACTGAGCAACTTTGTTGGGTCTTGGACATCAGCTTCGAATTTCTTATTCACACTTTGAACTTCACTAAGAATTTTTTTCAAAAATATGAGAAACATAATTTCTCATGTCACTAAACATTGAGAACAAAAGATCTGCAGTGTAGCATCGCTCATTTTTTCTTGCAAAGTCAAAATGGGTTTTGAGCTCAGTCCACTGCTGCACTATTCTTAGAATTGCAGATTCAATGGACATCCATCGGGTCTGGCTCATCTGTATTAGTTTCAAGGGAGGCTTTCCTTCGTTTATTAGTCCATACAGTTCCTTGTATCTAGTTTGGCGCACTGCAGAATGTGAAAACCAGTTATATGTGTCTCGGATCAAGAAGTCCAAATGCCTAGGTAGACATTCGGTAGCAGCATGAGAAACAGCGAGCTGAAGTGAGTGACACACACATTTGACTAACATTAGATGAGGAATTTCAGATTTTAGCCTTGCATAAACTCTACTATTGACACCAATCATAACTTAAGCATTATCAGTGCCAAGGGCAATAAGATTCTGCAACTCAAGTCCATTACGTTTCAAAGAATCCTTCAGTGCATGACAGATTGCATCAGCATTACATTCTCTCAACTCAACTAGGTCCAAGAATGTAACCACAAGTTTTTTCCCTCCGAGTAATAACGAATAGCTATACCTAGAAGCTTGGTTACAAATATGTCATTGCTCTCGTCTATCAGTAAACTAAATTTACTGTTTCCAATGTCATTTTTCAAATCACGTGCAAAATATGGAGCAAGTATATTACACACAACAGCACTACACTTTGATCTTTTCAGTTTTAGGTCTTTACATCCTTTACTGTCCGAGAAATGATGTTTACAGAGCGCACTTAAATGATCCACTACTCTCAAGGAGCAATGTTCAGCTATGAACAAACACAAGCCTGCTTCAGTTTCATGTACACTTTCACTTGGTTTCACAAACAAGTTTGAGTTGCCTTTGTGACGAAAATGGTTCCTCAGCCTTCTTGTGTTTCAATGTCTTTTTGTGCCTTTCTAAATCACTCAACTTTGCAGCTATCGTGCATTTGCAGTACTTGCAGAAACATTTCGTGTCGTCTCCGTCTACTTTTAATAGCCAGTCTTTAAACCTGGAGTCAGTTAGCCACTGAACTCTGAAGTGTTGTGAGTAATTTTTAATTTTGCTACTCATGATGTAGGCAGTCTGAAATAATAGGCTAATCGAGGAAGACAAAAGTGGCAACAACTTATCACACCGAGGTTTAACTCTCTACTGATTAGTCCACGACGAGGCAGGAACATTGTATGGGGAAGTGAGGGAACTCACTCGTCGTGGACACGTCCAACTTTCCTCCACATGTACATGAGTCCACACAGTAAATAGTACAAACTGCGTGATTTATCACTTTGTAAAAAAAATTAAACTACTTTTTCTGATACCTTAAAGTGTTCCAGGAAAACTAAGTATTGTATATTTGAAATGAAGGTAAAATCGCTAAATCTGGAGGTAAATTGGGTAAAAACGCGCCAAATAGCACCAAGGCGCTATTTTCAAAATTATCGCGCTAACTATCATCAAAAAGCGCTAAATCTAGCGCGTTTTGCGCTAAAATGGCAACCCTGCTTTCAGTCTCAGCTGACGTTTGTTTTGAGTCAAAGGGGGCGGGGGGCTGCAGCGCGCTGGCTTTAAGTCACGTGACCTCATGCCGCCTCCTCCATGGGTAGGCCACTTCTCAGAGCAAGCACCATTGTGAAAAAATAATAATAAATTAATAATTGAACTATAGTTGTGGCTTTTATATATTAACCAATAATAGTGTATTAGTATTTGAAGCTAAGTGGTGGCGACCATCATCCACTCACTTGATGTAATGAAGCCCACTTCTTCCTTCACCTTTATCATTCTTTTTCTGTCTGCCCTCCTCCCTTCTTGTTCCTGAGTCGAAGACCATCACTTTACTCTTCCCTACATTCACCTTAAGATTCCGTTTCTTACACACTCTCCCAAATTCATCTACCAAGCATTGCAGCTCCCCTTCGTCTTCACACAGCAGCATATCATCTGTAAACAACAGAACAGGGAGTTTCCAAACACTGCCCTCTCTCACTAGGACCGCTCCAACATCCACTGCCCTACCTTGAATCTCTTTTATAACCCCATTCATATACAGACTGAACAACCACGGAGACGACACATCCTTGTTTCAATCCAACTTTCAAATGGAAAAATTCACTCCGTTCACCATCCCACTGCAGCCTTAGCACCCTCATACATACTCTTCACGGCCTTCAACAACTTCCCACCGACTCCATATATTCTTAATACAGTACTTTCCACAGTCCTTGTCTATCCACCCTGTCATATGCTTTCTCCAAATCCATGAAGGCTGCATACAACTTCTTTCCCTTCTCTAGAAACTTTTCCACTAAGGATCTAAGAATGAAAATCTGATCAACACAACCTCTTCCCTTCCTAAAACCTCATTGTTTTTCTCCAACTAATTCCTCTGTTATTTCCCTAACTCTGTTAATAAGTATCCTACCATATACTTAAAATGTACACCAACAACGGCGCCCAAAAGCAACATAAAGGATAGAAAATGCTCACCTTGCAGGTAACTGGGCCTTCCAGGCCACAACAGCTTACCCCACTCTCTCCCTTAAGCCCCTCCTCCCCGCAACTGGACCAGACCAGAGGCAGCAGTCCGGGTGCATTACTCTTCACCCGGGCCAGCCCTAATTGCCCGTGTCCCTACCTGTTGGGGCAAATGTCCACACACACACACACAGCCCTAATCAGACATGAGTTGGAACTTGCACCTCAGCATTCCCACGCAGCAGCCCAGCAACTTCTGCTGGAATTGTTGGCAAGGAAGCGACCACCAGTTCTTCCTCGACTGCTAACCTCCCCCAGGAGCAGAAACACGGTCACGCCCACAGGGTAGACCTGTGTGAGGGGGTCCGCCGGACCCCTCCTACCAGCCCTGGGATTCATAGCAGTGCTGTAGTAGCGCCTGCTGGCCATACCACTGTGGTGTCACCTGCCGGGTATGCCGCGGCTGTGTCAGACTCCCAGCAGGAGCAAGGTAGTGCCCGCCAGGCATGCTCACCTTGCAGGTAACGGTGTAATGCAGGATTTTTTTCTACCTACGTTATAAATAATTTCCTTAGCTAGGTCACACTGCTTAAGCTGCCAGTGCAATAATAGAATTTTGAGACTATAGGGTTTTTGAATTAATGAGAAATTTTACTGACACTTGATTTAAGTATTATTTCAGTGTTTACTGTTACTGCCAGAACATTAAGAAGGCCTCATTAATAATTAAAATAATTTGGTATCGCTGCCACCACCCAGCAGTTGCCGGGAAAAAAAAAAGTATTAATGATATTAGTCCCATACGATGGAAGAGGGACAGAGGGCCTCTGGCACTAACAGGGTAGCGTGAGATTTCTATAGGAGAGCGTGGTTCTTTAGATGTAACATGCCTTGCGGGCCACTCAGTCTTAGATATACTACCTAGAGGATTTATTCCAAACACATTCTATTACAGTTTACTTATCTATATTATTATCCTTAAATTACACCAAAATGAAAGAGTTTCAAGCAAGATTTAATTGCTGGACCTTAATAAATCAATAGTCTCTAATATGCCAGAATAGTTGAAAGAGAGAATGCAAGATCTATTCCACACAGTCTATAAATCATCTCACCCGCCTAACGCGATACATGAAAATACTCTCATCCTGACTGCATCATAGAAAACTTCATCAACGGGGAGAACTCCCATAAACCACGGTCTCACAAGGACTCGTAGTGATACCCAACTACAATGTGTTCACTGTTTGCTCCAATACTAAAGAACTCATCCCTATAATAACTGGGTTACAACACATAACACATCTAGAAAAAATATACATAAACCAAGATTATGATAGAATGCAAACTCAGCGCTCACAGCGCACCACATGGCGGGGCATCACACCATTCCGCCTCTCACACACCTTTAACCAACATATTACATTTGTTTTATAAATATTTAGCTTACTAAGTGGACCAACCGACTTTGACTGTACTGTGCATTGGAAATAGACTAAGTGAAAATTAGTGTAAAGGGCTTTCGGGCACTGGTCATTGTGACTCTCGATACAATGACTGGCGCTGACTCCATGACCCAACGCCACTTGCCGGTTCAATCTCCAACGTCCATACACCACGAGGTCTTACTGGAGAGTCATAGGGTTTTGATAATATGATCAGATATCTTACTTTAAATATAGTTATAACAACTAATTATGATGACGTATAAGGGAGAAATACCATAAATTCTCGGAGCTTTACCTGCAACATCCATACACCACAAGGTCTTACTGGAGAGTGACGAATCGTGGGCACGCGGGAGCCCGCTTCCCCTAACACCCGCTCCGACTTCTCTATCTGGTTCTGACTTCAAACAGTTACGTTACAGTCTCCATGTTATATCAACGCACAAGATTTGCCATAAACACGTACGCATTACTCTACTTATAAAAACATGACTTATGATGATTTAAATTTTGTGGCAATAACATAGGTTTAACAGTTTAACATACGATGCCTGAAATCACGGTTTGATACGATTTCTCTTTGTTCCGCCTGCGGCGTTACACAACATTACGCAACAACTGAGGTCTATGCCAAATAAATTAATTTTCGCGGTCATCTATGACAACAATCAATAGTCTGGCTTTACTTAAGTTCTTAGACAACGTTATTTAGTAGAACAATACAGAAAACACAAGCCCAAGTACAAAAATCTGAATTCTAGGTGTAAATATGACTCTTCGCCAATATAAGTTCCAAATTAACTTTCTGTACCACTCTATCGAATCCAGATGCTTCTGTGCTCGTCTCCTTGACCAGTTGCTTCTACTAGTAAAATCAAGCCCAAACTATGAATTACAAAGTCCACTTCAGACTTTACAACATCTTAACACGGTCCAGAATACACACTTATCACGTACATAACCTAATGTAAATTTACATACATCATACACTTACACTATACTTATACTAACTTAAATTACTCTTATACTACTTATATTATATGCAAGAAAAATGGCATTACAACTGGCCCTGGGGCTTCCGGGCCACAACGGCTTACCCCACTCTTTCCCGTAAGCCCCTCCTCCCCGCAACCGGACCAGACCTGAGGTAGCAGTCCAGGTGCATTACTCTTCACCCGGGCCAGCCCTCATCAGACTTGGGTTGGGACTTGCACCTCAGCATTCCCATGGAGAGGCCCAGCAACTTCTGCCGGAATTGTTGGCGAGGAAGCAACCACCAGTTCTTCCTCGACTGCTAACCTCCCTCCCCCAGGAGCAGAAACACGGTCACGCCCGCCAGGTAGACCTGTGTGAGGGCGTCCGCCGGATCCCTCCTACCAGCCCTGGGATTCATAGCAGTGCTGTGGTAGTGCACGCCGGGCATAACACTGCAGTGTCACTCGCTGGGTATGCTGCGGCTGCGCCAGACCCCCAGCAGGAGCAAGGTAGCGCCCGCCGGGCATGCCCCACCAAGAGCACCTGCCGGGTATCTCTTTCCTGCCACCCTCGGAGTAAGGGACACCTGGACAACGTCCACTGGGTTTGTCAGGCAGAGGGAACGACCGCCGAAACTTCCCCTTCCTCCCCTCCAACAGGGTGCCTTGGTAACACCTGCTGGGCTTACCAGGGTCAATGAGCATCCTTGGGATCTCCTCTCCCGTTGTGGAGTTAAGGCAGTGCCTGCTGGGCCCGCCAAGCTGAGGGCGCGAGCTCCGGCTCCCCCTCCTCCATGAAGCCAGAATCTCCCAAAGGGGAGCGAGTCTCTGGCTTGGCCCGACCCTCCGGTGGCCGATACGTGGGACGCCTCTCTCTCTCCCCTACAGGTTTAGCGTGTGAAAGACGGGATGCAGGGATCCAGTTGGCCCAGCTGCCCCTCTCCCGACGGTCGGCGCAGACGGACTCCCAAGGGCATCCAGGCTGCAGGTGACTCCTGATGGCCTCTCCCTCCTGAGGTCACAGCCCTCTGCCCGTGAAAGGCACCCCCTCCTCCTCGGGCTCACCCGAGGTGCCTGACATCCCCCGCACCCCGACCACTGCCCGGGCAGTAAGCCGGGTCACTCACCTCCTGGCCCTCTTCAGTCCTAGTCCCGAGGGCCCCAGTACTCCGGAGGCTGCCTCCCGACGCGAGGCGATGCCCCCACTTCCTGTCAGCCTCCCTCCTACCCCAGGCCGACATCTGAACCTCCAGAGAGCGTGAGGACGCTCTCTCTCCCGAACTCTTCGGCAGTCACTCCCCGTCCTGTGCTGGGACTCCTCGACTCCTCCCCCAGTGCTCTGTGAGTGTACCCTCTCCCTCAGTGAACAATTCCCTCCTCACTCCTCCCCAGTGTTCTCACGTTCTCCCCAGTGCTCTGGTTTCTCCCCAGTGCTCTTGTGTGCTAGCCAGTACAAGTAAACCCAACAGTGATATCCCCAGTGACTTTCAGAGACCTCAAAACCTACCCCAGGTTCAGTGTACGCCTCAGTGATACGAGGGAGAAATCTCTGAAAGACAGGTGTGGGGCAAGAACTTATTGTGTAGCCTAAGACAGACACGTAGAGTGCCGCAGACTCATTATACCCAGTGTGCTACTCTGCTATTATATATTGTAACTTAAGTTGTTGTAACTGAACTCTACAGGTGTCACGTGTAGTATTCCATATTGTACTGTTTGTCTAAATCTGGTCAATATAAGTGCTGTACTGGTTTGCTTGTGTTTTTGCCCTGTTCCTTTGGCAAATGTTCTAACACGGTCAGGTAGTAAAGGACCCCAAAGCTTGTACCTGTGACTTGTGGTGTGAGGAGTCGCGCCCTAAAACACAACGGTAAACCTGAGGTTAAGCCTGTGTACTTACGAAGCGAGAGGTAGCGCCATAAAAACACAGCGCATAACAACACTTTTCCTATTACACTAAGAAGGCAAATGTCGCTATGGTTACCACACACTTCTTTTCCCCCTTTTCCTTTGTACAAGGGAATAATTTGTACCTGACTTCCAATCCTCCGGGACTCTACCTTCCTCCCAGGCCAATCTGCACACCTTCCACATCCATTCTATTTCTCTCTCTACCCCATACTTCAGCATTTCACCACACACTCCATCAATTCCTGGGGCTTTCCCCATTTTAACTTTCTTCATTGCTTCCACAACTTCCATCCTACTGATTTCTTCCTCTCTTCCCACATCCCTCCTTCTCCCAGCCATTCCCCAGCCACTTATACTTGCATTACTTTCATTCTCTATGTTCAGTAATTCATTAAAGTGTTCTCTCATCTGTTTACTTTTTCTCCCTTCTCTACTAGTAATCTACCATTTTTATCTTTCACTCCCCAACTAACTTCTCTGGCACCCTGTCTATACCTCTTTCCAGAACATTTTCTTACATTCCCTCCACTTCCCATTCAAATTCCTACCAACTTCCTCATCCACTTTCTTCTTACTCTCTTACTAATCTTTTCACCTTTTGCGGTACAATAATGGTACAATAATTGATATACACAAGATACAATAATCGAGAGGGCAATACAATATTTTTGGTCGTCCGGAACAATAATTTTGCCACTTGGCCAGCTCAACCCTGCATCCAGAGTTGCCAGGTTGGCGGATTTCCCGCCAGATTGGGCGGTATTTAATTGAGGTTGGCGGGTAAAATTTTACATTGGCGGCTGGGCGGTTTTTGGGGCGAGTTTATATCTTAACTGGCGGGTTTTCGGCGGCTTCAGCTAGAAAGGGCATTTGCTAAATTAACCTTACTGAATTAACCTTACTGTAACTCTGTCTCTTAGCAAAAACGACGGTGACCGGAGAGGTCAAGAGGGCAGGTGGTGGGTGGAACTGACCAAACCATTAGCACCCAGCCCAGCCCTCGCTTGGGATAACTCCCCTAATCCACATTCAAACACAGGTCACAGGGCCTGGGGGACATGTATGCCGTGGTGGTAAAATAAGAGGCAGCATTTCAGTTTTAGTCAGGGAGCACTGAAGGGAGGTTTGCTGGCTAGTGGAATTGGGAAGACAATGGGTAAATATGCAAAGTATAACAGAAAATACAATAAAAGCTGGGAAAAAGAAAATGCATTGTGAGAATGGATTGTCAGTGTCCCAGGTGATGAAACAAAGGCATTTTGCAAATGTTGTAAAACGATCTTGAGAGACCACCATGCAGATTTGAAAGATCATTGAGCAACATAAAAGTACAAGAAAAATGCTCTTCCCTTTTCCGCCACAAGAACACCTTTGTTGCAGGCATCACATAAGTGAAAGAAGACAAGTGTGAAAATTGTGGAGCTCAAATTATCTGCACATATTGCCCCTGGGTGAAGCTGTGAAAACTATTTCAGCAAAGGACCTTTCTATTCATAGAACAAAGTGCACTGCTCTGATAAATAACGTGCTTGGGCCATCAGTGTTAGAGGAACTACTTGATTCTTATATTCATATGTTCTTATCCCTTAATATGTGAAAAAGGTTGATAATTCATTAGCATTAATTTAATGTTTAATTTTCCCCCCATTCATTTATTATATGACTAAGGTGCTGCTAATGTATGAAGGTTGTATAAAATATAAATATTTTTCACGTCATTTGTTGCTCACCTGTAAACCTAATATTATTAATCTGTGATTACTGTCAAGTCGGTTTTTGGGCGGGATGAGAAGGATGACATTTTGGCCAGATTGGGCGGGTTTTGGAGAGGAACTCGGCGGGTTGGCAATTTCTGACCTGGCAACCCTGCCTGCATCACTACTTGTGCAGTCAGCTGTGAGACGGGAGCGAGTAGGTATCAGCTGTTGCCTGTTGGACCACTGCACTATTTGTTTTGAAGGTAATTACAAGTATCCTAAACCTGTAATTTTCTATGGTGTCATAAGCAGTTACCTAGTTTTTAAGTGTGCCTTTGCCCCCATCAACACATTACTGAAGTATAGGTTCAACATATGTCCCGCTGAGGATGTTAATTTGCCTACTGGTAGGTCGCACCATATTAAGTTACAGTAATCTGAAAAGGCTTATTAGTCAGAGAAGGCAAAAGTATGTGCGTGATAGTATTCGGGTATGATTTAGGGGGCATATTTTCGGAATCGCCTATCAGCATCACCGGGATGAGAGGTTGTTTGGGAGGACACACATCTGCTTGCTCTCTGCCCAGTTTAATAGCACACTTGCATATGACCAATGTAAGATATCATTACAGGTGTCTGAGTGTCAGGGACTTGGATTACATGGCCATGTCCTAAAACTTGGGTCACACATTCACGATCTGGACCACGATAAATCCCGACTAATTGTAGCCCAAAAAATCGTTGATGGTCGTGAGATGACCCATCCCGACCTCCAAGATTCACAACGACTATGCCAAGATCTTGATCCTGACCCAGCATGATTTCCCAAATCATAACGAATCTTGGTCCAAAATGTGGCCCCCGAATCCCCAGGATTTACCACAAAGCATGCCAAGGCCCACAACTGCCTTGCGATTAAAAAGATGATTGACCAACAGTGGAGCTACGATTGAAGAAACTGTTGTGGCTGCTTAACAACAGGGGCTTAAGCTAGGACAGCAGAAGCTCATTACAGTAGCTAATGTTTCATAACACAGGACGTCTTTTGAGTACAGTACCTGGTCCCTGAGGAAATGATGTGGATAGCACCGTAAAGATAAGTCAGTTGCCTGCCTTTCTTCACACTCTGTTTAACCTGTCATCAAAATGATTGTGTTTCAGGCCATGGATAGGGTGATATATCTGTGCTTAAAATGAGTGGGTATCCTTTGGGCTAGTGCATTCAGCATAACTGTTACCTACAGAACTGCTTGCATGCTCTACAGTTTTCCTATAGCTAGTTGCTGTGTAATGCATTAAGCATCTGCACCTCATTCTGTCTCTGTCCCGGTTGTTTCAGCCATAAGTCTTGGAGCCTGTAACACTGAAACTGGCCTAAACTTCAAGATAACATTGCTGAAGTTTGGTTTTAATGACCTAAACATCTTGCAGCCTAAATGTATGACGGCTGAAACGTCTTGAACTCTTCTGAGTGGAGTAATTAAATAAGGCAGTGTTAAATAATAGACACCTTATAATGTGTGTATTGTAACATTACATGAAGAGAATGATGTTAATTTTCTGTTGGGTACGAGAGTTACAAAGAAAGGTTAGTATTCCATGAATCTTGGGGCCCATAGCGAGGAGGTGCTGTACTTAGTATTTACTAGGGTATGCATATCCAATTCACACTCAATCTAGTGTGAGTAAAATCCTATCGAGGTTTCATTTAAACTGCTGTATTGTAATGCTGTTAACAACATTGATGGGAAGTCTGTTTCAGGTGGAGCAGATCTTCTACGTGAAGTTTTCACATACGTTATCTATAACCAGACATGCTGGTATTAGCTGCTGTATATCTTTTCAATTCCAGCATGCAACCATGGGTGCATGTTAAAGTTCTATGGTCAAGACTGTCAAATCCTTTGAGTATTTTAAACACTTCAGTCCGTGAATTTCTATTGAAAACAGTCCCAGAGCCCTCAGGCAGTCCAAATAACTCTGTCCCTTGATGGATAGAATAAGTTTTGTAGCTCTAGCTTGAACTCAGTCTACATCTTTCCTGAGTGCAGGTGACCAGAACTGCAAAGTGTACTCCAGAAGTGGTTAAAGTGTAAGAACAATCTTTGTGTTCCTAATAATAAAAACTGCCTCTAGATGTAGCCTGCCAATTACTGTGCCTTTTTCTCTGCTTTGTTGCAGTGTTTGGAATTTTTTGGTTACTACTAAGCAGTACACCAAAGTCCTGTTCCATATCAGTCATCCTCCAGGTTCTCCCCAAGAGTGAACTGACCCAAAATTTGCATGGCCAGTATGCATCCCCTTGCATTTCTGTGAAGTTAATTGGCATTTGCCCTGTCTCAGACCATTCCCTTAGCCAACACAAGAGTCCTTGGAGTTTTTCAATCCCTTCAAGGCTGCTCACATTTGCTCCAAGTTTGAGGTCATCTGCAAACTTTGAAATCACACTTAACATACCAATATCAGTGTCACTGATATAAATAATGAACGGGGAATGAACCAGGGACTGACTTGATACTCCAGATATGACTGAAGCCCAGTTGGAAGAAATTCTGTTGATCACTACTCATTTCAGATTCATTTGCCAGTTTTCTATCCAGAATGCCGAGTGCTTATTCAGACATTATTCTGAGGTGAGGCACATTGTCAAATGCTTTTTGAAGGTTTTTGTATTGAACAGCAACTGCTTTATTTCTTTCATAGTTGCACAACATTTTAGAGAAATTTGACTGGGTTGGGTGGGTATGATCAGTCTGAACCTATGCAGGGAGTCCATACTCAGGTGAGCAAGAAGGGGGGGTTACAGGAGGGAAAGATGGGAAAAGAAGGGGTGCTTGGGAGAGTAAAACTTGAAGTGAATTATTTGTTTTGCCCGTTATTTATCAACAACACTTTTACCTGTATACAGACAGACATACGATGACTGTGTGTGATGGATCATCGGGATCAGTTGTTCATTAATATACTGTACTTCAAACCAGTGGTACTATACGCTGTTTTTTTTATTGAGGCGAAGATGCACTTGACAGGTTGGTGGTGATTGGCTGAATGCAACATGTCCAAATAACATTTACTAACTCAGATTTCCCCCTCATATATATGTTGTCAATTAATAATGAGATCATGAAACAATGATGCTTTCAGCCAGTCATCACCAACCTGTCAAGTGCATCTTTGCTTTGATAAAAAAACTGGGTGTAGAAAGTAATGCTGTCACAGTTCTATATGCACTGGGGTTATGTCAAGCAAAAACCTTGTTATTTATCTACCTATGTATTGCCAGATGCCTTAATTCCATAAGGGGTGGTCACAAACAAATCGCCTCCATGTCGCCCTGTCCCCCGCCATTTCTCTGCCCTGCTTACAGCACACACACCCTTTCTCATATACCTCTCCACTCCATCCCTCCATCTCATCCTCGGCCTCCCCCTCCCTCTTCCCCCCTCCGCCTCACTCACATATTCTCTGCTCGTTAGTCTCTCAGTCTCCATCCTTTCCACATGGCCGAACCACCTCAGTGTGTTTTTCCTAATGCTTCCTGTCACATCCACATCCACACCACAATGCTCCTTCACTTCCTCATTTGTTAGTCTGTCTCTCCATGTGACTCCACATGCTCCTCTGAAATAACTCATATCCACAGCTCTCTCTCTTGACTTCTGTCCCTCCAACAAGGTCCAAGCATCACTTTTGTACTTTAGAGTTGGTATCACAGTACTGTTATGTAGTAACTTTTTCACTTCCTTGCTCCCTTCCCTGTTTCTTATGACTGCTTCCAAGGAACCAGCAACTTTTCTTCCTATCACATACCAATTTATTGTATGTTAATGTCGATTTAACATGGGTTCAGTGGGGATACGTTGGAAATCAAGGGCCCTGTAACCTGTAATCTCCAAAACCCGTACCCTTTTTAGGCTAGGCCTCATTACCCTCAGTACCACCATGCTTCCCACTAGGGGAGCATCCTTGCCAAACATGAGTAGTCATAGCTGAGCTGTAGTAAATTGAGTAGATCTGTGAGATAACCTCAGTTCACTTGTGGTCGATGATGGAAGAAGTTAAAGATGAGTTTAGGGTTGATTGTAGTTTTATTGTCTTCAAAAGGGAAAGCTCAAGATAACACTGCGTGTATAACACAAGAGTGTTTTATGCTAGCTAACTTCTTGCAGCTTCTCTCTCTAGACACACCCTTTCTTGCTCTCTCCTCTCCAGCCTCCTAGCTTCTTCTTCCTCTTCTCTTTCCTTCCATATATAAGAACTTCTGTCACGTGGCCTACACTGTCGTCGAATGTTCTTGAAGCCTGTGTGTGTATGGTAACAGGCGTCACAAGGCGCAAAGTGGCATTCCTCAGAGGGAATTTGCAAACACATTTCCTTTGGCCTCAAGCATATGACTTTCAGGTCACCTGTAGGTTACATCTATGCTACCACCTATTATTTATGATATTTTAGAGTCCTGACATGATTTCCAAGTCACAAGTTTCAGTTATCACTCCACTCACTGTACTAATCTTTGTTCAGTTGCACTGTTATTTGGAGATGGTGTTTCAGTGGCCTTCTATCTATCTGTCTATCTATTGCCAGACACCTCAGTCCCGCACGGGGTGGCCACAAACAAATCGCCTCCATGTCGCTCTGTCCCCTGCCATTTCACTACCCCGCTTCCAACTCACACCCCCCTCTCATATGTGGCCTTGCATGCATGAAATGGAATGAAAGGTAGTCGACCAGAGCAAGTGTAAACATTGGGTGGCCATCTTGGTTTAAATATCTGACTGTTGGGATGCATAGGAGGCACCATGTATGCATGGGACTGTTGTACATGGCCACCACAGTTATCGTATGAGCGAATTTCACTGTTGTTACCCTGAATCTGCTGATTTATCTCATATTTACCAAGTTGTCACACGTAGAGTTGTGACTTTAATGCATCGTTGGTTTAGTTTTGCTGCAAAATTAGCAGTTTAAATTTGTTTCACATCCTTCAGCTACATCTTGACATACCAGAACATTCTCGGAGAGTATTAAGTAGATTTGTCCTTTGTGGTTTATTTGTTGAGTTTTGAGTCAATTAAGGCAGATTTGTTGCCAGTACTACACACAGTTGATGGGAAGGTTTGGGACAGTGACCATCAAAACAAGGTACACCAGGCTGTCCTCTCACTGACTTGGGTGTACCATGAATTCCTGGTCCCCGTAGTATGTTTACCATTTACATGTCTGAGTAAAGTTATCAAGGGTTTTATTTGATAAAATTAAAAGGATTCTTATTTTACTTAGTCCCCTAATAGCCATTAATAATCAGGTAGCTACTACTTTGTTTGATCTGTGGCAGTCCCATGAGAACAGAACTGTCAGTTGCACTAATGACAAGAGAAGACACCATGTGTAGAGTGGCTCATTGAAACTAAGCTTATTGCTTGCTACTGCCAGGGCCAAGCCCAGGAAACTGGGATAAACTCTGTAGAGAAGAAGAGCCGCAGTGAGGGAAGGAAAATTTATTTTAGAAACTGTGGGGTTCCCTAAGAAGTGGTTGTCACTGATTGAAAGAACAATAAAAAATATTGATCAGCACTATCAAATAAAAGGGATCATTGTATTTTATATTTAGGCTATGGGTCTTACATATGAAATCGTTTCATCAACATAGGTATTTTGGTAGACCTGACTAAAATAGGGAGATTCATACTGTATTTACATACCAAGGGATTTTTAATGATTTCTCATTGGTTGCTGCTTTGTTTATACTCGTCAACTGTCCCACCAGTGTCTGTGCTGTTCAGCCATGTTTCGTTTCACCTGAAAATACTAGTTCCTTTCTAGTGTTTTGTTACCCACTTTCCATTTATTGTATTCAAATTATATGTTTCTTGATTCAGCAGTTCTCCAGAGGAGAGGAGGAATAGGAATGGTTGGTCCACAAGGAGGAGGTGCAACCACCAGGAAGGATCCGACTCCCTTTCTTTTTCTCACTCAGTGCTTGTGTGCTCTATGGTTTTATTCATCATGGGAGGGGCTTCCTTTAGCTGAAGAGGACAGAATAAATTGCAGCAACTACCAGAGCATTTTATTCACGAAGGAAGAGACTGCTTTGAGTGAAGTGATTAAAAGTATCATATGACTGACTTGATTATTTATTTCAGCTGACAGGAGATTCCAGGTTGAGTTCAGGGCTGTCCAGATGAACCCTTTCAGCCCATGGATTTTATTCTAGCTAACCCCCAACTTTTTAAAGAAGATGCGTCATGGACTGAAAGTGGTCATCCCTTCAGTTTAAGGATTTCTTCATTTTCTTTATATCAGGATTGTGACCTCCAGATGAGTCTGTTCCTTGGGAGTGGCCCCCCCCCTTGTGAGATTTGTAAGTCTTTTAACCTTCTCAGGTTGTTGCTTTTATTAGTTCCCTAATAATGAAACCTGGGGGACTAGAGGCTTGGATGGTATCTGTCAGTACGTCATCATGTCAGTTCATCTGCAATTTTGTGTCCTCTCTGTAGCTTCCACATGCATGAACAGATTTTGGTATAGCTTCACACAGTTGTTCCCCATACCATGATGGTGTGGTGTGTGCAGCAACCAGCTATCTACTCCCAAGGTGAAGGTCACACTTGGGGCACAAACAAGGTCAGGTGCTGTTATGCTTAACAGCCATACCTACGTTCATGTCCGCTCTGTAACTTCCACATGCATGGACCTTCACACAGCTGTTTCCCATACCATGACAGTGTGTCATGTACAACAACCAGCCATCTACAGTACTGTGAAGGTCAGGGTCACATTTGGGTCTCAAATAAGGTTTGGTGCTGTCCATATGCAGTTTCATGTCTGCTCTGTAACTTCCACATCCATGGACAGATTTTGGTATAACATCATACAATTTTTCCCCATACCATGACGGTGTGTTATGCACGACAACCAGCCATCTGCTCCCAAGGTCAAGGTCACAAGGGGCTCAAACAAGGTCAGGTGCTGTAATACTTAACAGCCATACCTACATTCGTGTTGGCTCTGTAACTTCCACATGCATGGTCAGATTTTACCTACATTCGTGTTGGCTCTGTAACTTCCACATGCATGGTCAGATTTTACCTACATTCGTGTTGGCTCTGTAACTTCCACATGCATGGTCAGATTTTTATATAACTTTACACAATTGTTCCCCATACCATGATGGTGTGTTGATCAGAACTACAAGCCATCTACTTTCAAGGTCTATTGCATATGTATGGTTATCATCTGGTAGGGGACTTTATTGCATAATAAGACTGAGTGAATGCACTTGTTTTGTTTAGGAAAGCTCTTGTGCAGAAGTAGTTCACAACAATTTTAACATATGTCCTCTGCAAAAAGTTTTGCAATTCTTGCCCAGAGAGTTGTCAGAAGTTTTCTTTGTGTGCATTTTCCTACCTCTAAACTTCACTGGTTGATGTCTGGCTATATTTTGTGAGTCTCCAAGATCTACTTCCTGCCACAAGCCTTCACAGCCCATGGACCTGCCATAACAGGAGGGTGCATGTACATTGCTACCAGTCCTGTCTGCTAGTTTTTGGACTTCCTGTAGTTTTCACAGTCCTCGCTCAAGAGGCTTGGAAAGAACATGTCACACAAGGAAAAGGTCAATCCTCTCTTTACAAGAAGATAAGGTCCCTGTTAAAGAAATTACCAGATTGTAGGTGCAGTACTGCAGACTGAAGACTGCATGTCATGGCCTGCCAGCTTCATTACTCTTGCCAGTGAAACCATGTTCTGGTCAACCACACAAGACTTGTAAGGTCACACACACTGTGCAGAGGCAAAAAATACTCAAAATCCCAAGCATAACAGCAGCTGAGTTATAGAGAAACCACTCTGATATCCTGGGACATGAATCACACTGCACCATTGAACATCTGTCCATCTATCTATCTATAGCCCGACATCCTAATCCCGCAAAGGGTGGCCGCAGACAAAATGCCTCCAAGTCGCTTTGTCACCCATCATTTGCCTACCTTCCCCCCAGCTTACCCCCCCTCCCTCATATACCTCTCAACTCAGCCCTCCACCTTATCCTCGGTCTTCCCCTCCCTCTCCCTCCCTCCACCCCACCTGTTTACACCTTCTTAATCAGTCTTTCATTCTCCATTCTCTCCACATGTCCAAATCACCTTAGTGTATTTGTCCTAATCTTCTCAACCAGATCCACATCACAATGTTCCTTCACTTCTTCATTCGTCAACCTGTCCCTCCATGTCACTCCATATCCTCCTCTCAAGTAACTCATTTCCACTGCTCTCACTCTTGACTTGTTACCCTCTAGCAAGGTCCATGCCTCGCTTCCATATGTCAGGGTAGGGATCATGATACTATCATGCAGTGACTTCTTGACTTCGGTACTCACCTCCCTATTTCTCATCACAGCTTTCAGTGATCCAACAACCTTCCTTCCCTGCTGAAATTAGTTGAATTGGCTTGTCATGCTGTGAAGAATCCCTCTCCTCACAGAAAGATGCACAAAGTTTATCTCAAATTTACCTATAGTTATCAAAATTGGACACCAGAGCTGTGGGTAAATGCTATGTGGTGTGATAGCATCTCATTCCGATGTGCTAAATTGAGTATTGCTAGGGTAAATCATCCTTGAACAGTCAGCATGGACAACCATCAATACACCAGAGAAACACTAGAAAACCCTGACCATGTTTTGATATGGGGCTGCTATAGTCAGTGCGACGGGGAGAGGTAGTTTGTATTTCCTCCCACAGAATGTTACACTGAACAGTAACTGGTACTTGCAGGTGCTAGAACAGCATTTGCTGATGGTTCATGACATTCATGGTTGTGACATCTTCATGTTGGATGGTGCACTGTCACTGGTCCAAGAAAGAACTCAGGTGGGTAAATGATAATATTCAGGACCTATAATGACCAGGAAACAGCTCAGATCTAAATCCATATTGAAAATTAATGGTTGTACATAAAGATAGGCCTTAATTATCAGGATACCTCATCTATGTCTGGATGTAAATAGATAGACCTTATCTATGCTTCACTTGACCAAAGCAACTAAGAAGATATGGACACAGGACCAAAGTGTGGAATTCTTTTTTAATGTCTAATTCCTTGCCAAAATGCCTGGAAATAGCTGTAGACAGTAGAGTTGAACCACCAGATTTTGAGTGCTTAGCAATAGCTTAAAATTTTATTTTTTAACTGGAAAATAATTATGCATCACAAAAAGTGTGGAGTATTGCGATCCTTTTGTGGTTCGTGTAATCAGTTTGAAGATTGTGATTGCTAGCAGACAGTTGTTCAGAGACCCTTGGTTGTGAGTGGGATTAACCACCATAATCTAAGAATTTCCTTTCTATTTCCTGTTTCTATTTGGCTGCCTTTATTTATTTTTTTTAAAAGTAGAAATCCATGGGTTGAGGGGGTTATTATTTAATTTGTCAGAGCCCATTCAGTCTGAGGACGTCTTATTCATTTTGGCTACTGCCAGATGTTTTTAAGCTTAGGGGAGACTCCTTGGGCCAAAAGGGTTAAGAAGTCTTCATTAATTTCTTCAATCTAATGTTGTAATCATTCAGTATGTTCTGGATTCTGCTAGACAGTTTTTCATAGCTTAGGAGAGACTCTTCAGATTGTAGGTACTAGAAGCAATCTGCATTAACCTTTTCTTTGCAATCCAAGGATATTAACCCTCCCATTTCTGGACGACACAGCTTCGTCCAACAGCGTGTGAGTACTCAGGATATGGGCCATCTCGGCCTTGGCTGAGTGCTGGGAGAACCCACCCTGTTGCTGCGCTCGTGGTACTTAAACATTTTATCCTCACGCCCTTAGTTTTGCTTCTATCTTCGTGATATTTTTTTCCATGTAATTTTGAATAGTTGTACTTGCTTATGTTGTTCATAAAAACGTTTGGCGAATATGAATTATGCGCTAATTTACGATGCTTTTTCTTTCCTTTGTGTTTTCTAATAGAAATATGTTTTATGGAAATTGTTACAGAGAAAGAGTTGTAGGAAATTTCATTAGCTATATTCTGATATATAAACATATATTGTAGGACAGTTCAGGTCAGTTTTATGTACCACAAAAGGAAATTATGGTCGCGCTGCAGTGCAAGAGTGGTGTTTCGCATGGCCAAAGTTGTTGCTTGATTATTTTTTTCCCTGCCTTTATTTATGCCTTAATCTGCCTGATTTTTTATTCATGTAATCTTGAATAGTTGTACTTGCTTATGGTTGATAAAAAAATTTGGCAAATATAAATTATGCACTAATTTATAATGTTTTTTTTTCCTTCGTATTTCCTCATAGAAATATATGTTTTATGGTAATTGTTACTGAGAAAGAGTTTTAACCCATTACGTCCTGACCAATTTACCACCTCTGACCCCCCCCCCATCCCGACCAATTTCAGATTTTTTTTTCTTGGCTCAAACTTTCGCTTTTGGTAAGAAACATCAAAAATTCATAGAGAAATTGCTTATAAATGTTGCTACAGGTGAGAGTCACCCTTACCTTTTCATTCTGAGGGTACCTGGCTTCAAAGAAAACAAACTATGGGAGGGTTAACTAATTCAAGCCACTTTAAATTACTTATTTATTTATTTGGTACAAATTTTATGTAGTACAAGAGTATATTGGTTTTCACACAGTAATATAGGCGATACAAGCATTGTTCACTCCCCAAACTCATCAACATATGGCACCTTCTTTTACGACATTACCACCTCATCATTTCTTTTTGTTTCTTCCTCTAGCATGTTTATTCCTTTGTTCTCCACCTCAGGAATCACTTTCGCCGTGAATTTTGTCATTGGAGAGACCGTGGCATGACATGTCTTTACTGGCCAGGTCACTGTTAACAGGTGAATTGCTGAGAAAATGGCATGTAGGGGGGAGGGGGGTCAGGTGGGGCCAGGCAGTATCCCTGCTTGACAGCGGGTAGAGGAAGGTCTCCCACATATGCCTACCAGAAATCACCCGTGAAAATGAAAAATTTGCAAGTGACTGACCTTGCAATTGCATAACATATGGGTACATCGTCGGGTGTCATTGTGACAAAACGTTGTGACATACCCATACGTCATCGGGACGCCTCGGGTTAAGAAATTTCATTAGCTACGTTTTGGTATATAAACATTTACTGTTCGACAGTTCGGGTCGGTTTTACATACCACAAAAGGAATTATCTTGCAGTCGCGCGGCAGTGCAGGAGCAGTGTTTCACTAAATTATTTTTTCCCCCTGCCTTTTTTTATGCCTCTATTTGCCTGATTTTTCATTCACATAATCTTGAATACTTGTACTTGCTTATGGTGTCAATAAAAATGTTCAGCGAATATAAATTATGGGAAGTTGTTGAAGGCAGTGAAGAGTATGTATGAGGGTGCTAAGGCTGCAGTGCGTGTGGATGGCAAACTGAGTGAATCTTTCCATTTGAAGGTTGGATTGAAACAAGGATGTGTCATGTCTCCATGGTTGTTCA
>JAGKTI010008780.1:11866-32644 GCA_018397915.1 Birgus latro
TGCCTTGCCATGGAAGGTTCAAAGCTTAAAAGAAGTGATACTGGCACCTCTAGTCGTAAAGGAATGAAGTAAAAAAAAAATAAAAAAAAAGTTCGCATGTGACTTAGTGTAGTGATCATGATTAAAGTTCAGTACTATTATTACTGAAAGTGTTACATTGCAGTCTATTACAGTGAATACATTTAAGTTTAGTTCTTAATATGGAGTGAAATAAATACTGGGTACTGTTTAGAATTTATGTTAAAGTGTGAACTCACCCACCTCCACCACCTCCGTCTCCAAAACAAAACAAACTGCCAACAAATCTACTGCCTCTAATGAAAGGTGTTACACTGCAGTCTATTACAGAGATTATATTTAAGTTTATTTCTTAATATAGAGTGAAATAAATACTGGGTACTGTTTATAATTTAAGTTAAAGTGTGAACTCAACCACCTCCGCCACCTCCGTCTCCAAAACAATATAAACTGCCGAAGAATTTACTGCCTCTAACGAAAGGTGTTACACTGCAGTCTATTACAGTGATTACATTTAAGTTTAGTTCTTAATGTAGAGTGAAATAAATACTGGGTAATTTTCAGAATTTACGTTTAAGTGTGAACTCAACAACCTCCACCACCTCCGTCTCCAAAACAAAACAAACTGCCGATGAATCTAGTGCCTCTGACGAAAGGCAAATTATGTGCACTGAATTCTTTCTTTTTTGTCTTTCTTTATTAATTTATACACTGTATATACTCCTTTAATTTAGTGTTAAGAAGACAAGTAATAAGTAATGTTATTGCAAATTGGGGGGGTGAAAATCCATCTCCGACACACACTACCGACGGTCTGTACTGCCTCTGTGAATGATTATTTACCAATTAACCACTTCAATACAGTGACGTCTATTTCTACTTTATTTACGCTTCCTCCAGCCGATTTTATAGCACTCAGGACTGGACTCACATACTGAAGGGGCTAACAAAGGCTGTACCAACCCCGTGCACTTCCACAGATCCAACCTACACTGACTAAAATTGTCTGGTGGCAGCAAGAACAAAATGAAAATACACCCAGCACTGAAGGGGTTAAAAGTATATTAAATGCACTAAATTGTTTTTTGTCATAACTTATTTATTTATACAGTATATGCTTCTTTAATTTAGCGATGAAAGGACAAGTAATAGGTATTGTCTTAGCAATTTTTTAGAGTGAAAGTTTGGTAATTCAGAAATTTTGGGGGGGTGAAAATTCGGTAAGCCGGAAAAATCGGTAATTCGAACCAGGGTAGAGCCCCATATAGTTCGGCTTATGAAGGGTTTACTGTATATATATTTTTTTTCCCGTTTTTTGAAGGCTGCAACATGCTTGCATGCGTCGGCCTTTTTGGATTGGAGCGTGTAGCATTTTATGACCGGATGCCCTTCCTGATGTCTACCAATGACCCTTGGGTGGATTCGATCCTCCGACCCTACGGCCAGAGCGGAGCGCTCTAACCCACTGAGCCACGGCTGTATATACTGTATATATAAATGCAATACTGTATATATAAATGCAATGTAAAATGTACTCTAGAAGTTACACATGTAAATAATTAACATTTCTGCTGGTTAATGATGTTAATTACATCATCCAAAAAATTACCGTAAGCTTGTCGATGATGTTACTTACATCATCGAAGTAAAATATTCGCCAAAACTCCATTTGCTGTTCAATGTTCAAGGGATTAGGTTTAAAATGCGCGTTGAAGTCTTCCCATTCCTCCTGTGCTCTACAAACATCATTGGGTTGTAAGTACAGATATATTTACAGAACACAGACTCGATTTTTCTAATGCGTTCATATACAGTATATTCTTCTATTTGCTGTATGTACTGTTAGTAATAGTGAGTTCGCGTTCTCTTCATTCTTGAATGCGTTTGTTACTGTAGAACAAACTTGTATGAACAATTAGAAACTAAAATGAATGAAGTAGAACTAAAATAAAATATGAGTACACTACAGTACAAATATTTACGAGACGGCATGCTGATGGTGCACACCTGGCCTTCCCTCCGGTGTTAGTAATAGTGATGCTCATTGCTTGCTTGGTTTTTTATACATATATTATTGTAGAACAAACATTTGCAAACAAAGAGAGACTAAAATCAATAAAATAGTGCAAAAAATAATGTCAAATATAAAGAAAGGGTATAAACAATTATGTAAAATGTCCACGCTTTTTCACGTTGTTTTCACATTGTTAGTAATTGTGATGTTGGTTGTTTGCTCATTATTGTATACATATGTTATTGTAGAACAAACACTTGTGAACAAAGAGATATTAAAATGAATAAAACTGCACAAAAAGTAAAGCTGAAAATAAACAAACTGTATAAACATTTAAGCAAACTGCCTACGTTTTTTCACATCGTTGTACGGTAACACTGGTATTCTATTAGACCTTATATGCATATAGCTTTATAGAAAAGTAAATTGCAAACAATTTGACACTAAAATGAATAATATAACACAAAAAATAAGGTCAGAAATAAGAAAAGAATATAAACATTTGTGAGTAACTACTTGCTGCCTGGCAACCCCCGGCTGACCTTGGGATGTAGCAAGGTGTGCGTGCAGAGCCAGCCAAAGTGTTAATAGATAATTAAAAAAAAACAGAATTCACCACCCTGCTTAAAAGGAAAATAGCTAAGATATATAAGCACAGCAAAAAAGTAAATGAATCTACAAATAAATTAATCAAAGGTATGTCTGTATTCTGTGTATCACAAAATTAAGTACAGCACATCCTATGGAAAACTTCCATCTATCCATCATCCAATCCTATGTCACCTCATGAGGAGCGCAGGAACCCGGGGTTAGGCAAGTTGGTCCTGACGTTTAAGATGAGAGTGAGACATTTAAAGAAAACTACTGCTATATATTGTGCATCCAATACCACGCAGGCACATATACATGCGCCCATGCATGCAAGCTAGCATGCAGGTACATATGCATGTACAAACACCACTCACCTCAAATGGCACTTTTGGAAGACATGGTTTCTGCTCACCACTGCAAAACAAATAACAAATAGATCAGTGGAATGAAGACATTTACAGTATAGGAATCATTTACATCAAATTAACCTGTTCATTAAAAGGAGTCTCTCCTAAGCTGGCTAAAACTGTCTGGTGGTTCCTCTAAAACTTGAAAAGCTTGTAGTGTTCATAAAAAAAATTATCTATCTATCTATTGCCAGACGCCTTAATCTCGTACGGGGTGGCCACAAACAAATCGCCTCCATGTTGCTCTGTCCCCCGCCATATCACTGCCCTGCTCCCAGCTCACACCCCCCTCTCTCATATACCTCTCCACTCCATCCTGCCATCTCATCTGTGGCCTCCCCCTCCCTCTCGCCCCCTCCACCTCACTCACATACACTATCCTTGTCAGTCTCTTACTTTCCATCCTCTCCACATGGCCAAATCACCTTAATGTGTTTCTCCTAATGCTTCCTATCACATCCATCCACATCCACACCACTACGCTCCTTGACTTCCTCATTTGTCAGTCTGTCTCTCCATGTAACTCCACATGCTCCTCTCAAATAACTCATTTCCACTGCTCTCACTCTTGACTTCTGTCCCTCCAACATGGTCCAAGCTTCACTTCCATACACTGGAGTTGGTATCACAATACTGTCAAATAGCAGTTTCTTCACTTCCCTGTTTCTTATCACTGCTTTCAGGGAACCAGCAACCTTTCTTCCCTGCTGCATCCTTTCAAGCACTTCACCCTCTAAACTTCCATCCTTACTCATCACACTACCCAAGTACTTAAATGCACTCTCATTCTCCATTATAATAATGATAATTACTGTTATTATTACTTTAAATCTGAGCACGATACACCAATCACTATGTAAACTAGGTAGCCTATATCTGACTATTATAATATATATATATTTTTTTCTTACTATACACAGATGCCTATATTCTTCAATTATAATCAGAGTAGTTTTGGTCCCCTGCTCTTACTCACTAAAACAATCAGAGACTGACATACTGCATCAGGGAAGCCATCAGTATCTGATCTGCACTATATTGTACTGCTGAACAAATATTAAACTTACTCTTATCATTTTTCCCCCTAAGGGAAGAGGAGTATCAAGAATACTCCCCCAGTATGCTTGTCATATGTGGTGACTAAAAGGGTTGGTGGTGGGCTAATGCCCCACACTGTAAAAATAACTAACTAAACTAGCGAACAAAGCGCCTTGGACCAGGACAGACCATATGTTGACAACAAGGAACGGACAAAGGACATTTCTAAGAAGGGGAATGTGGAATGTGAGAGGAGTGAATGATGAAGTGAAAGAGAAATTGTTCAGGTGCTTGAGGATGCTGGAGTGGATGTATGTGGGCTGACAAACTAAATGGCATGCTGAAAGGGTGAGAGAATGGGAGTATGGTTTAGGAATATGTGCAGGAGTTGATGAGAATGAGAAGGCAAGAGAGGGAGTATGTCTGATGATACGCAAAGATGTGGAAGGAGAATATAAGAGGATATGGAATAGTGGGTGCAAGGTCTGTATGGGTGAGGATGAAAGTAGGTATACAAGCTTGGGTGAATGTATGTGCATATGTGCCGACAGAGGACCAAGTGGCAAGAGTGAAAGATGAGTTCAGGGCGAGTGTAGAAGCATGTATAGATAAGTTTGAAAGGAACGAGAGAGTGTTTTTGACTGCAGACATGAATGGCAATGTTGGGAATGTACGAGTGAAGGGAGTGTTTGGTCAGTGGGATGTGCCAGCTGAAGTAGATGGGAATGGTAGTGCTTTGATGGACTTCAGTGCTAGTAAGGGGTTGGCAATAGCTGACACCTTCATCAGACATAAGATGATCCACAGGTACAATGGAGAGTCATCAGGATGATGGAGAGTGAACTTGCTGAACGAAAAGCAATGATAGATTACATGTGTGTGGATAAGTGAATGAGAAGACAAATGTTGGGTGCAAGAGTGTGGAGAGGATGGGGGAATGGAATCTCGGACCATCAGTTAGTGATGGCCAAGGTAAGACTGCAAAGAAAGTGGGTGAAGAGACGAAGGGGGAGACTGGAGGAAACAGCTCCTGTGAAAAGAGTGGGGGAAGTTGCTGGAGAGTGAGAAAATGGCAGAGTATAAGAGCATCGTGGAAGAAAGATTGGGAAGGTATGAGTTACAGCAGATGGAAGGGGTGGAAGAAGTATGCAAAATATTCACGGAAGACATAGGCGCAACGTGCGAGGTGGTTTGTCGAGTGATGAGGTGAAACGAGCTGTGGAACAAAAGAAGAAGGCATATAGTGACTGGCTAGCGATTATACGTAGGGGAGAAGATGAGAGAGAGAAGAGAGAGGTATATGAGAGCAGGAGAAGGGAGGTGAAGAGATTGATGAAGGAGAGTAAGAAGAGAGTAGATGAAGAGTTTGGGGGAATATGAGTGTGAAATGGAGGGAGAGTAAGAAATTGTTTTGGAAGGAGGTAAAGAAAGTAAGACAGTGTGAAAGGGGAAATAGTAGGGGAGTGAAAGATGGGAATAATATATTGCTGGTGAAGAAGAGAGAGAAAATGAGGAGATGGAAGAAGCACTTTGAGGATTTGTTGAATGTAGAAAATGAAAGCAGTGCGAGTATAAGTGGTTGGGGAATGGCTGGGAGATGAAGAGATAAGAGGAGGAAGGAAGAGATCGTAGGGCAGAAGTAGTTGAAATGATGAAGAAAATCAAGATGGGAAAGGCCCCGGAAATTGATACAGCGTGGTGAAATGCTGAAGTATGGGGGTGAGAGTGTTGTGGAGTGGATATGGAAGCTGTGTAGATTGGCTTGGGAAGAGGGAAGGGTTCCAGAGGACTATTCCTTTATACAAAGGAAAAAGGGATAGAGAAGTATGTGGTAACAACAAGGGAATTTGCCTTCTCAGTGTGACTGGAAAAATATATGGTAGAATAATCATTGACAGAGTTAGGCATATAGCAGAGGAGCTAGTTGGAGAAGAACAAGGGGGATTTAGGAAGGGAAAAGGGTGTGTAGATCAGATATTTCTTCTACGATGTTTAGTGGAGAAGTATCTAAAGAAGGGAAAGAAACTGTATGCTGCCTTCATGGACTTGGAGAGGGTATTAAGAATATATGGAGTGGATAGGAAATTGTTTAGTGCTGTTAAGTATGTATGAGGGAGCTAGGGCTACAGTGTGAGTGGATGGTGAGCTGAGTGAGTTCTTTGATCTAAATGTGGGACTGAAACAGGGATATGTGATGTCCCCATGGCTGTTTAATATATACATGGATGGGACTGTAAAGGAGGTGCAAGGTAGGGCAGTGTATGTGGGGGCAGCACTAATGAATGAGGGTGAGGTGTGGAAGATTCCAGTGTTGCTGTTTGCTGATGATACAGTATTGTTGAGTGAAGATGAATGGGAGTTGCAAGGTTTGGTGAATGAATTTGGGACAGTGTGTTAGAAGAGAAATCTAAAAGTTAATGTAAACAAGAGTAAAGTTACGGTGTTTGAGAGGAACGAAGTCACAAAATGCACAGTGAAGTTGGATGGTAAGGATATGGAGAATGTGAGTGGATTCAAGTACCTGGGTAGTGTGATGAGTAACGATGGAAGTTTGAAAGATGAAGTGCTTGAAAGGATACAGCAGGGATGGAAGGTTGTTGGTTCACTGCAAGTGGTGATGAGAAACAGGGAGGTGAGTATGGAAGTTACGAAGTCACTGCATGATAGTATTATGATCCCTACCCTGACGTATGGAAGTGAGGCGTGGACCTTGCTAGAGGGGAAAAAGTCAAAAGAGAGAGCAGTGGAAATGACTTACCTGGGAGTTGCATGTGGAATGACTTGGACGGACTGGTTGATGAATGAAGAAGTGAAAGAATATTGTGGGGTGGATGTGGATGTGACTGAGAAAATTAGAAGGGATACACTGAGGTGGTTTGGACATGTGGAGAGAATGAAGAATGAAAGACTGACTAAGAGGATGTACGTAGGTGAAGTGGAGGGAGGGAAAGGAAGCAAGAGACCAAGAATGAGGTGGAGGGATGGAGTTGAGAGGAATATAAGGGAGGGAGGAGTGAGTTAGGGGGAGGGCACTCAAGTGGTGGGTGACAGAGCGACCTGGAGGCGTTTTGTCTGCAGCCACTCTTTGCGGGATTAGGGGGTTGGGGTATAGATAGATAGAGTTATAGTCTATCCATCCATCATCCAATCCTATGTTGCCCCATGAGGAGTGTAGAAGCCCGGAGTTAGACAAGCTGGTCCTAACATTTAAGATGAGAGTGATGATTCTTCCAGAAAAATTATGAACAATAATATGGAGGTGTATGGAATGTTGGAGGTCTACTAGACCTTGGGAACAGACTGTGCAGTCTATGCCCAGAGTCACAACATAAAAAAAATAGTAATAATAACCATTTAAAAAAAAAAAAAAGGTGCCAAAGGTACAGCAAACCTGTCCTCGGCAATCATTTTTGTGATGACGTATAAACACCACAAGATATCTAGTCAAAGATGTCCATCCATCCATCCATCATCCAATCCTATGTCACCCCACAGAGAAGCATAGGAGCCCGGGGCTAGGCAAGCTGGTCCGGATATTTAAGATTAGAGTGACCAGCCCCACTCATCCTTGAGTGGCATTACATGAGCAATAAACCCCAACCACCCCTTGGATATGGGGAGGCGGTAGCTCGATCGGTAGAGAGTTGGCTTACAGTCCCGAGGGACCCAGGTTCGAATCCTCGCTGGGGCAGGGAACAGTTTAAGGATTTGAATTTCATTAAATCAGGCTTTACTGATCTACCAGAAGACCCGCCGACATGTCGTAAAAATAACCCGGCTAATACCAATACACCAGTCCTGTATGAGACAGCCCTAGCATGTATTCAATATGGACGGTGGGTGTTAGCGCCGAAGTGGTGACATGTAGAGGTGTATGGTATGTAGGAGGACGGCTGGGCCTTGATAGCAGGCTGTAAAGCCTATGCCCAGAGTCGGACACATAAAAAAATATATATATATATATATATATAGACGTTCACCGGCTCAATCCAACTGGAGCGCCATAATTACCCACTAAACCACCAAGCGCCAAAATTTGGTTTTATGGTTGCCACCCAGTGTAGTAAATGGTTTCCTGGTGTACGGGAAACCATTTGGCTTGTCACTCAGTGTAGAGTCACCCACAGGCAGAAGGACGAGGAAAGAATGAAGGAAAGAAGACAGAAGAGGGTGTCAAGTCACCCGTAGGCAGAAAGACAAGGAAAGAATGAAGGAAAGAAAGACAGAAGAGGATTCGTCGTTTCGTTTTTGAACGCTCCAACATGCTTGCATGCGTCGGCCTTGGTCACCTAATGGCGGCTCTCCATGCTGCTCGATCCCTGGCAGCCTCCCTGTTCAGTCCCTTAACCCTTAAGTCACACTTAATGACCTCGTCCCATGTCTTTCTCGGTCTACCCCTCCCCCAATATTAACAACTCTCACCCTCTGTACCCAATAATCATCCCCCATCCTCTACACATGCCCAAACCACCTCAGCCTACCTCTCATCACAACACCAATACACTCCAGTCCCATCATACCTCTCAACTCTTCCATCGTAAACCCAGCCCCCCCCAGGCCTTACACGCAGGGACACACTGCACATCCACCTAATCATTGTCATTTCTGTACGTTTACACCTGCGAATATCCTCTTCCTTTACTGCCCAGGACTCACTACCATACAGCATCACACTCCTAACACATGCTGCATACCCTTAGCATGTAAGGAGAGTTCTCTCAATGTCAGAAGAGGCAACAGCTCCCCTAACTTCTTCCAACCACTTCTCACCCTGGCAACCGAGCTAACTCCAGCCCCACCTCCGGCACATAACATGTCTCCCAAATAACAAAACTCCTCCACACACTCAAGAGACTCACCTGCAAGTTCAACCCTCTCACGCCTAACAATCTCCACCTGCTCTCCCCGACACGCCACACACATGAAATCAGCATTATCTCGCAGTCTACCTCTAATACCACTACATCTCTTGTGCACCCATTTATCACAAACACTACACAAGATGGAATTACTTCCCACACCCTTGTGGCAAACTGCACATGGCCACTCTCCCTCTCCTCTGATTGTACTGCCAACAACCCTAGATATCATCACTTTTGTTTTGTCTGCATTTACCCTTAAGCCCTTGTACCCCATACCATCTCTCCACTTCTTAAATCTTTCCTCCACCTCCTTTTCATTCTCTGCAATCAACACCAAATCATCAGCATAAAACATCTCCCATGGAAGTCCATCTCTGAAGTCATGTGAGAGGGCTTCAAGCACCATGATAAACAACAAGGGACTCAAAACTGACGCCTGATGCACACTAACATTCACGGAAAACTCATCACTCAAAACTCCATTCACTCTTACCTGGGTGCGAGCACCAACGTACATGGCCATAACCACCCTAACCAGCCACTCTTCCAACCCTAGCTTTCTCATTGCCCACTTCACCACCCCTCTAGGGACTCTGTCAAAGGCCTTTTCCAAATCAACAAAAACAAAATACAATTCCCTTTTCTTTCCAATATATTTTTCCTGAAGCTGTCAAACAATGAATATGGCATCAGTGGTCCCCCTGCCAGGCATAAACCCAAACTGCATCTCATCAATATTCATTCTTTCTCTAATCATATCTTCTAGAACTCTCTCCATTACTTTCATTATCTAATCTAAGAGCTTTATACCTCTGTAATTTCCCCTTTCCAGGGCATCACCCTTCCCTTTGTACACATTTACAATTACACTCTTCAGCCAATCATCTGGGACAACACACTCATATATAATCGTATTTATCAGGTCAGTGACTAACCTCACCCCAGTATCTCCTGAGGCCTTCAACATTTCGGCAGTCAACCCAGACACACCTGCTGCCTTCCCCACCTGCATCCTGGGTGGAGAGGAAAGGGCAGGCACCTGAGAGCATCACTACATCAAGTGAGTGAATAGTGAGTGCCCCCACCTACCACAAAATGTCACATGTCAACTTTGGAGTAAATTGGGTGAAAACTGATGATTTTATGCCCATTTAAAATTCTAGGTATGACTAGTGACGCAAAGCACAACAAATTTTTTTTTTTTACCTTTGTTCTTTTAATTAAAAAAAAAACTTAAGAAAAAAATGTTTTTTTGTTTTTTCTGACATACATAGCAGATTTTTAAATTGTCAATTTGTTACTGATATCTGATGTTATCTCAAGCTTGTGTGGCTTATTTAAAATGAAAAATACCTGTATTGTAGGGAAGAGTAAAGTGATGGTCTTCGAGAGAAGTGAAGCCAGTGAATGTACAGTGAGATTGGATGGGAAGGATATGGAGAATGTGAGTGAATTTAAGTACTTGGGCAGTGTGATGGAAGTCTGGAGGGTGAAGTGCTCGAAAGGGTGCAGCAGGGAAGGAAGGTTGCTTGTTCGTTGAAAGCAGTGATAAGAAACAGGGAGGTGAGCATGGAAGTGAAAAAGTTGTTACATGACAGTATTGTGATACCAACTCTGACATATGGAAGTGAAGCTTGGACCCTGTTGGAAGGACAGAAGTCAAGAGTGAGAGCAGTGGAAATGAGTTATTTGAGAGGAGCATGTGGAGTCACATGGAGAGACAGACTAACAAATGAGGAAGTGAAGGAGCGTTGTGGTGTGGTTGAGGACGTGATGGGAAGCGTTAGGAGAAACACGTTAAGGTGGTTTGGGCATGTGGAGAGGATGGAGAGTGAAAGANCAGCAGGGAAGGAAGGTTGCTGGTTCGTTGAAAGCAGTGATAAGAAACAGGGAGGTGAGCATGGAAGTGAAAAAGTTGTTACATGACAGTATTGTGATACCAACTCTGACATATGGAAGTGAAGCTTGGACCCTGTTGGAAGGACAGAAGTCAAGAGTGAGAGCAGTGGAAATGAGTTATTTGAGAGGAGCATGTGGAGTCACATGGAGAGACAGACTAACAAATGAGGAAGTGAAGGAGCGTTGTGGTGTGGTTGAGGAAGTGAAGGAGCGTTGTGGTGTGGTTGAGGAAGTGAAGGAGCGTTGTGGTGTGGTTGAGGACGTGATGGGAAGCGTTAGGAGAAACACGTTAAGGTGGTTTGGGCATGTGGAGAAGATGGAGAGTGAAAGACTGACGAGGAGAGTGTATGTGAGTGAGGTGGAGGGAACGAGAGGGAGGGGGAGGCCGAGGATGAGATGGTGGGATGAAGTGGAGAGGTATATGAGAGGGGGGGGTGTGAGTTGGGAGTGTGGTAGTGAAATGGCAGGGGACAGAGTTACATGGAGGCGATTTGTTTGTGGCCATCCTGTGCGGGATTGAGGCGTCTGGCAATAGATAGATAGATAGATAGACTATTTCAAAAAGTAGGCTATGTAGCTAGGTCCACCTTTACTCACAACTGTCACAAGGTCATTAATCAGTGAATATGATCTCTACTTGTTATATTTTCCTAATCTTGGATTTGGTTATGTGGCTATGAATTATGATGATAAAAGTTCACCCACTGGGGGTAGAGGGTTTTTTGAAGAATTCTTCCCCAGTATCCCTGCTTGTCGTAAGAGGTGACTAAAAGGGTCGGTGGTGGGTTAGTGCCCCATCCCGTAAAACAACTAACTAAAAATACGAACAAGAAGCCTCGGACAAGGACTGACAAAAAGTTGACGAAAAAGGACCCGACAAAGAACTTGGTAAGGATTGCGACTTGGAATGTAAGGGGTATGAATGATGAGGTGAAAGAGAGAGATCGTACAGATGCTTGAGAGTGCAAAAGTGGATATAAGCGGAATAACTGAAACTAAATGGCGAGGTGAGAGTGGAATATGGATGGGGTATATGTGTGGGAGTAGGTGAGAATGAGAGGGTGAAAGAAGTGTGTACTGCTGTAAGCAACAGATGGAAGGAGAATGTAAGAGAGTATGGATCAGTTGGGTCAAGGATTGTGTGGGTGAGAGTGAAAGCTGGACTACAAATGTGGGCGATTGTGTGCGTGTATGCGTCAACACAAGATCGTGTAGAGTGAAAGAAGAGTTCTGGACAAATGTGGAAGCCTGCTTGGAAAAGTTTGAAAGGAATTACAGAGTGTTTCTGATTGGAGATATGAATGGAAAAGTAGGGAATGAGAAGGTGGATGGAGTGGTTGGTGAGTAGGGTGTGCCTGCAGAGATGGATGAGAATGGCAGTGCTTTAGTGGACATTTGTGCCAGGAGGGGGTTGGTGTTAGCTAATACCGTCTTCAGGCACAAAATGATCCATAGGTATACATGGTGAGTTGTGAGAAGGGTGGACGATGGAATGAATGAACGGAAGGCAATGATTGACTGTGTGTGTGGATGAAAGGATGAGATGTGTAATGGATGCAAGAGTATATAATGTAGTGGTTGGGGGAGTATTCTGACCACCACTTGGTGGTGGCCAGAATCAGAACCCAAACAAGATGGAGGAAGACAAGAAGGGAAGAACAGGAGGAAGTAGTTCTTACAAGGAGGGTAGGAAAGTTGGAAGAGGATGGAATAATGGCTGAATATAAAAGGGAAGTGGAGGAGTGATTGCGCAAATATAGATTAGAGCAGATGGGGGACGTGGAAGGTGTGTGCAAGATATTCACAGAAGAAATCTGTGCAGAATATGAGGTGGTGTGTGGGGAGAAGAGAAGACGAAAGGGGGTTCAGGGAACAGCATGGTGAACTGAAGAGGTGTGAGAGGCTGTGGCACAAAAGAAGAAAGCATATAATTAGTGGATGAGAAACAGGGGCATCGAAGAAGCTGAGAGACGGACGAGAGAGTTATATGTAGAGAAGAAGAGAGAGGTGAAAAGATTAGTAAGAGAGAGTAAGAAGAGAGTGGATGAGGAATTTGGAAGGAATTTGAGTGCAAAGTGGAGGGAATGTAAGAAAACATTCTGGAAAGAGGTAAAGAGAGCTAGACAGGGTGCCAACGAAGTCAGTGGGGTTGTGAAAGATAAAATGGTAGATTACTAGTGGAGAAGGGAGAAAAAGTGAACAGATGGAGAGAACACTTTAATGAACTGTTGAACATAGAGAATGAAAGTAATGCGAGTATAAGTGGCTGGGGAATGGCAGGGGGAAGGAGGGTTGTGAGAAGAGAGGAAGAAATCAGTAGGATGGAAGTGGTGGAAGCAATGAAGAAAGTTAAAATGGGGAAAGCCCCAGGAATTGATGGAGTGTGTGGTGAAATGCTGAAGCTTGGGGGAGAGACAGTAATAGAATGGATGTGGATGATGTGCAGATTGACCTGGGAGGAAGGCAGAGTCCCGGAGGATTGGAAGTCAGGTATAATTATTCCTCTGTACAAAGGAAACGGGGAAAAAGCAGCGTGTGGTAATCATAGGGGCATTTGCCTTCTTAGTGTAATAGGAAAAGTATATGGTAGGATACTTATTGACAGAGTTAGGGAAATAACAGAGGAATTAGTTGGAGAAGAACAGGGAGGTTTTAGGAGCGGAACAGGTTGTGTAGATCAGATATTCATTTTTAGATATTTAGTGGAAAAGTTTCTAGAGAAGGGAAAAAAGTTGTATGCAGCCTTCGTGGATTTGGAGAAAGCATATGACAGGGTGGATAGACAAGGATTGTGGAAAATATTAAGAATATATGGAGTGGATGGAAAGTTGTTGAAGGCAGTGAGGAGTATGTATGAGGGTGCTAAAGCTGCAGTGCGTGTGGATGGCAAACAGAGTAAATCTTTCCATTTGAAGGTAGGACTGAAACATGGATGAGTCATGTCTCCATGGTTTTTCAATCTGTACATGGATGGGGTTATAAAAGAGATACAAGGTCGGGCAGTGGATGTTGGAGCGGCCCTGGTGAGAGAGGGCAGTGTTTGGAAACTCCCTGTACTGTTGTTTGCAGATGATACTGTGTTGTCGAGTGAAGACTAAGGGGAGCCGCAAGGCTTGATAGATGAGTTTGAGAGTGTGTAAGAAACGGAATCTAAAGGTGAATGTAGGGAAGAGTAAAGTGATGATCTTCGAGAGAAGTGAAGCCAGTGAATGTACAGTGAAATTGGATGGGGAGGATATGGAGAATGTGAGTGCATTTAAGTACTTGGGTAGCGTGATGAGTAAGGATGGAAGTCTGGAGGGTGAAGTGCTTGAAAGGGTGCAGCAGGGAAGGAAGGTTCCTGGTTTGTTGAAAGCAGTGATAAGAAGCAGAAGGGAGCATGGAAGTGAAAAAGTTGTTACATGACAGTACAGTAATCTCTCTACTTTCCGGACAACCACTAACTGGTTACCTCACTGTTTGGACATCGTAGACTGATGGCCGAAACCCAAAATGCCAAAAAAAAGAAAAAGAAAAAAAGAAAAAAATCTTATTTTTTGGGACCGCGCCAATTTGAATTTCCTGCGTGTGGCGACCAGCTGTGTTTTCTCGCCGCCCGCCTCTGTCCGCTCTCCTCTCAGTTTCCGCTTAGGTGCCAGTTTGCGAGAACGCTGTCATCATGGCTCCTCAAGTGGTTGCTTTTGTGGTGATCCCCTACCTCCTGCAGGGCTTGATGCTGCTCTGCACCTTCATCGTGTGTGTGATGATGGGCCCGCCGCTTGAGAAGAGGAAGAGAGTGGTGTTGACTCTGGAGAAGAAGTGGGAGATACTGGAGAAGGTGGATGCCGGGTTGCCGACATCACAGATCCTACGTGAATTCAACCACCCTCGCTCTACTTTGATATCAAGAGGTCCTGAGACAAACTCCACAAGTACACGGTCGACTTCGCTTCAAAAACCAGACGAAACGTGGAGAGGAAGATGATATTTACTCCTAAGTATGCAGACAATGACTGTTCCATGCTCATCTGGTATCGACAACAACATGCTGCTGGTGTGTTGGTACGTGGAACGGAGCTGAAAGCTGCTGCCAAGAAGTTCGCAAGGCTTCGTGACACCCCAGACTTCAAGGCATCTGAAGGTTGGCTCTTCGCGTTCAAGTTACGGCACAGACTTACCAATCATAAGGCCCATGGTGAAGCTCTAGACGCCAACAATAAGGGAATAGAAGAGTTTCGGAAGAAGGTGAAGGGCTTGATTGACAGGGAGGGCCTCACTCTTGGTCAAGTCTACAACGCTGACGAAACTGGACTATTCTATCATTCAGTGCCCAAAAACACTCTCGCTGAGGAGACGGAGAAGCGTATACCTGGCCCCAAGCTCTCCAAGCAACGGGTGTCTGTTTTGTGCTGCGCCAATGCTAACGGCATGCACAGCCTCAAGCCCGTTACTGTTGGACGTGCAAAGCAGCCTCGGTGCCTTCGTGGGTTAATGGATGTCCTTCCTGTCGTGTGGTATCATTCTCTGAAGGCTTCGTTCACAACCAAGATCTTCAGAGATTGGTTCCACCAACACTTTGTCAAGGAGGTCATTCATTATCAGACGGAGACACCGAAAATCCCACGCGACCAGGTAAAAGCCCTCCTGATTCTAGACAATGCACCTGTGCATCCGTCTGAGAAGGAGTTGGTGGCTGAGAATGGCTGCATTAGGTGTCTGTTTTTGCCACCTAATTCGACTGCTCTCATCCAACTAATGGACTAGGGAGTGATTGTGGCAACGAAGAGGCTGTACCAAAGGAAGTTTTTGGACGAGGTGATGGTTGTCCTCGAGGACGAGGCACGCGAGGACATCAGACTGTGGAAAGACCTTCGCCGATACAACCTCAAGTATGCTATCTACAACTGCGCCAGTGCATGGAAGTAAGTCTCTGTCAAGACTCTAGAAAATTGTTGGTCTCGTATGCTTCATGGAACTAACGTGGTGCAAGATTTCCTACGTTTTGAGGTGGATGACTTCTATGCAAGGCTTCGTGCGGATGGTGACAATGTGGATGTTGACAAAGTGAGTGAGTGGTTGGATGACGACGAGGGCGATCCTGGGTATCAGATCATGTCTGATATCGAGACTGCATCTTCTGTTGCCGGTACGAGTACTCAACAGGAAGATTCCAACGAGGACAGCGACAATGATGCGGACTCCTCTCGGCTCGTCAGTACCCCAGTCATCCCCAAGCTGAGCGCACTCCAGGAACATGTGGAGTTCGTCCTAGACTACCTAGAACACCCGGACTGCGACAGGGAGATGGGGCCCTTGGGACTTGTGGAGGAAGTGCGAGTTTGCAGGCAGTGCATCATTAATCGTCACAATCGTCGTTGCTTGTCTCAATCAACCATTGACGTTTTTTCAGGCCCGTCACCCATTCCGTGCTCAGCCCTCGCTCCACACCATTGCCTCACCAAGATAGGCCTTCAAGCTCCGAGCCACAGCCCAGCACATCGGCCACAGCAGCGTCACCACTGGATGCGAGTTTGCGGCTGTCTTCAGAGTCCTCTGCAGTGGGTAGCGTATCACCACGTCCCACCGATCAGCTCCTAGGCCACCTCCGTCAGCTCCTCTCGGACTCTAGCAGCGACAAAGTACCAAGGACTCGCCACTAGACCACACGGGAGTTTAGTTAAGTGAAGTGATGTGCAATGCACTGAAGTGATGTGATGCAAGACTGTTAGTGTTATGGAAGGGAAATGTTGTGGGAAGTGCTGGTGAGAAGTGCTGGTGAGTGTAAAGTGCAGAGGAAGTGCCAAGGATTCTATGAATTTCTGGAGGTGCCTCAGGTGCACCTTTATTATTGTCAGAGTCTGGGAGGATGGAATGGGTTATATATCAGGACGGTGGAAGCATTCTCGTAAGTACCCTAACTTCATCAAAAATCCTTGTTTTGTTCTTCTCATATCATTAATCTTATGCATAGATTGTGTGAAAGATGATTTCCATAATGATTTTCTTGTCTAACCTTTTTTCAGCATGCTGTAAAGTGGTAAAAAATTCCCATAAATGTAAATCATAATTTCCAGTTATCAATTTATTTTTCACACATTGTTACCACTAGTATTAAAGTGCACAAGCTTTGATAAAGGTGAATGCCAGTGATTTTCATGTCTGGTACTTACACTAAGCTGCCAACTCAGTGAACACCTGTGCCTAACTTACCTCAAATTCATCCTTTTTGGGTTAAAATTTAATGAATTCATACTTTGTGTTCATTATTTTAGTGCACAAGCTGTAAAAAAGGTGAATGCCAGTGATTTTCATGTCTGATACTTACTTTCGGCATGCTGTATTCTGGTGAACACTTTTGCCATACCTAACTCTTAGTGATCATTTTTCTGGTAACAATTTATTTATTTGATGCTTTGTATCCCATATTTTAGTGAATAAAATGTGAGAAATGATGATTTTCATAGTGGCTACCACATCTGATATTTACTTACACTAAGCTGTCAACTCAGTGAACACCTATGCCTTACTTACCTCAAATTCATCTTTTTTGGGTTCAAATTAAATGAATTCATGCTTTGTGTTCATTATTTTAGTGAATAGGAAGTGAGAAAGGGTGATTTTCATAGTGATTTCCATGTCCGATACTTACTTACACTATGCTGGCATGTTGTGAACACCTATGCCTTACTCACCTCAAAATCATCATTTTTTGGTTAAAATTCAATTAATTCATGCTCTGTGTGCATTATTTATGTGAAAGGGGACTTAAATAAGTGCTATGCATGTCCGGTAGGGAGGATGGGTGGGTGGTTTTCTGATTTAGGTTAGGTTAGGCTCATGCTCATGAATGACCAGTGCGGGAGCTTCAGGGCCACTATCCGGACAAGACCACTTTCTGGTCATGCCTTTGGCTCTATTACGTCGGATAGTGGGAAGATTACTGTATTGTGATACCAACTCTAACATATGGAAATGAAGCTTGGACCCTGTTGGAGGGACAGAAGTCAAGAGCGAGAGCAGTGGAAATGAGTTATTAGGGAGGAGCATGTGGAGTCACATGGAGAGACAGACTAACAAATGAGGAAGTGAAGGAGCATTGTGGTGTGGATGTGGACATGATAGGAAGCGTTAGGAGAAACACGTTAAGGTGGTTTGGACATGTGGAGAGGATGGAGAGTGAAAGACTGATGAGGAGAATGAGGTGGGAGGTGGGAGAGGGAGGCCGAGGATGAGATGGAGGGATGGAGTGGAGAGGTACATGAGAGAAGGGGGTGTGAGATAGGCGTGGGGTAGTGAAATGGCGGGGGACAGAGCGACATGGAGGCGATTTGTTTGTGGCCACTCCGTGCGGAATTGAGGCGTCTGGCAATAGAAGATAGACAGAAAAGTAGGGTAGATAATTTGCAGTTTTGTTAATAAAACTGTGTTGATAGTAGAGGACATGTTCAAACAGGTTCTAACAAGCTGCCACCATTGGATGCCAGCCAATGCCAGGATGCAAGATAAACTGAATCAGTGAATAGCTAAGTGCCATTGGAGAAGGCTGTGTTAACAACCTTTGGTACAAAAATGAACTATATATTATCAAGTGGCCATGCCAGAAAAAAAGAAAACCTCAGTTGCAGATCTCTTTATAGATGTTAAAGGTGAAGGTTTTAAGACTACCTGAGTGAACTGTATATTCTGTACTACTGTTCTAAGCAAAAATGGGACAAGAATGGTGAAGCACATTGAAAACTGTGTAAAGTGTACTGTTGATATATGGACGTAATACCTGGAGTCAGAAAAATCTAGGGAATATGCAGCATCCACAACACAGACTAGTCTAAGTATAGACTCAGATGACTCAGATACAGACACTGTAGGAATACATCTCATTTTACATTTTCTAGTCAGCAAGCAGTGCATCACTGTATTTAGGTTATGTTCATTATGTGCAAGCCAAAGTTAAAAGTAAGGAAATCCAAAGACAGTTACTTTCTTTTCAGCTTTTGCAGGTACAGTGTAGTAGTAGTAGTAGTAGTAGTTGTTCCCTAGGCAGTCTGGCCAAACAACACCGAGTCCCTAAGGAAGGCCACTGCTAAGACCGGGCTTTCCCACAGAGCTCTCAAGGAGTGATGTTGTGTTGTTGGCACACGTGAATGTATGTAATGTAGTCTTCCATAATGTGCTTAATAGTATAGGGTGCTGTGTTACATCCTGGACAGGTATCAGCGACAGAGTCATCCAGCCTCTCCCGAGAACTTAAGAGGGCTGGATGATGTTCACATCTCAGCCTGGCCAGGTGGACCTTGTCCTCAAGAGGGAGACAGGATTCAGAAGGATGGATATCAGAAGGCTATGCATGCAGCTGTGTGTTGTTTTTAAGTGACTGGAGCAGCGAGTGATCTGAGTATGGATATGCTTCTGGAAGCTGGTCTGAGGCGGGCAAGGGGGGAGAGATGACAGTATTTGTGTATGATATTGTGTGCTGGGTGTTGTTTTGATGTTCCTTGATGTGTGTGGATGTGCTGCCATGTAGTGTAGTGGATGCTGTGGGTTTGTGGAGACTGCAGTGAGAATTTGGGTGCCTCTCATGTCTAGATGATCTTTGACTTTGAATTCTTGATGTAGGTGGTCTGTGGGTGTTGTAGCTGTGCAGCCTGTGATTATTTTTAGGGTCTTGATCCGTATGGTCTGCAGAGTGTTGTAGTGAGTTTTAGTGAGGTCAGGAGCCCAAGCAGGGCTTGCATAATTCATCACTGAACATATATATTGTCTGTATACTGTGGTGGTGGTTTCTTTGTTGTGTCCAAATGTTGTATGAGCAAGTGACCTCAAGACATTGAGTCTTGGTGTTAACTCATCTTTCATGTTTGTGATGTGTTGTTTAAATGACATTGATGTATGCTACACCAAGGATTTTGTGTGTATGTGTGTGTGTGTGTATATGTGTGTGTATTTACCTAATTGTGATATACAGGAAATGAGCTACGCTCATAGGGGTCCCGTCTCTGTTTCTCAGTAAGTCAAATTTTGCCTTAATCTCATTTAAGTTTTTAGACTGGATGACCTCTTTGTCTAGGCTATTCCACAGGTCTATGCATCTATAAGGAAAACTATATTTCTTGATGTCCTTCAAGCAGCTTGGCTTCTTTAGTTTCATTCCATGTCCCCTTGTTAACCTCTCATCCCACACAAACAGATTTTCTCTTATTTTATCTACTCCTATCATGGTCCTGAACACTGCAATCATGTCACCCCTCTCTCTCCTTTCCTCTTAGGAAGGCAAATCCAGCCTTTCCAGCCTCTCTGTATGACAAATCTACCAGACTGGGGACCATCTTGGTTGCAGTTCTTTGTATTCTCTCAATCTTGGTTATATCTTTCTTTTTGTGTGGGGACCACACTACTGCTGCATATTCTAACCTGGGGCAGATCATGGCCACTATCAATTTTTTCATCATCCCTTCATCCATGTAATGAAATGCCACTCTTATACTGGTCAAGAGTTTATATGTCTATCTAACTATCTTATTTATGTGCTTTTCAAGTGACCAAGTATCGTACTGGTCAAGAGTTTATATGTCTATCTAACTATCTTATTTATGTGCTTTTCAAGTGACCAAGTATCCTGGACCAGCACTCCCAAATCTTTCTCTTCTCTCACTTTTATAATTGGTTCATTATCCATCAAATAATTCAATGATGGCCTCTTGGTACTTTTACCCATTTCCAATATTTTACATTTTTTTGCACTGAATTTCATTTCCCACATCCGGCTCCAATCATGTATCCTATCCAGATCCTCCAGTAGCATTCTATAGTCCTCTTCAACCTCTACCTTTCTCAAGATCTTTGCATCAGCAAACAGACTTGCGTAACTGTTCACACCATCTACCATATCATTTACATAAATCAGGAACATTACTGGTGCCAACACTGAGCCCTGTGGGACACCACTTGTTACTTCCCTCCATCCAGATGTCCT
>JAGKTI010008781.1:0-17378 GCA_018397915.1 Birgus latro
TTTTTTCCAGATTTTTTTGAATTTGGGGGCATTTGGGGGGTCGGACAGCCCACGATGTCCGAATAGTGATGCATCCGAATACTGGGCGTCCGAATAGTAGAGAGATTACTGTATATGCAGTATATGTGTATTGTTTCGTTTAGTTTTTGAAGGCTCCAACATGCTTGCATGCGTCGGCCTTGGTCACCTAATGGAGGCTCTCCATGCTGCTCGATCTTTTGGACCGCGTCAGTCTGAATTTCCCGCGTGCGCCGATAGGCTGTGTTTTGTTTCGTTTAGTTTTTGAAGGCTCCAACATGCTTGCATGCGTCGGCCTTGGTCACCTAATGGAGGCTCTCCATGCTGCTCGATCTTTTGGACCGCGTCAGTTTGAATTTCCCGCGCGCGCCGATAGGCTGTGTTTTCGCGTGTCGCGCCTGTCTGTCCGTCTCATTTCCCGCTCTGCTCCTGGATTCGTAAACACTTTCTGAAAATGGCGGCTGAAGTGATTGGTTTTGTGGTGATACCCTACCTCCTGTAGGGCTTGATGCTGCTCTTCACCTTCTTCATCATGTGTGTGATAATGGCCCCGCCACCTGAGAAGAGGAAGAAAGTGGTTCTGACTCTGGAGAAGAAGAGGGAGTTGTATTGGAGAAGGTGGACGCCGGGTGGCCGACATCATGGATCCTACGTGAATTCAGCCTCCCTCGCTCCACTTTGTTTGATATCAAGAAGTCCCGAGACAAACTACAGCAGTACATGGCAGATTTCGCTTTGAAGACCAGACGAAACGTGGAGAGGAAGGTGATGTTTACTCCTAAGTATGCTGAGATTGAATAAATTCTCCAGGACTCGTCACTAGACCACATGGGAATTTACTGTTATGTACAGTGCAGTGAAGTGATGTGATGCAAGGTATGTGAAAGAAAACGTTGTGGGAAGTGCTGGTGAGTGTATAGAGCACTGGAAGTGCTAAGGTGTCAGGTGCAAGGTCTTCCTGTCAGAGTCTGAGATGATTGAGTAGGTTATACATAAGGACGGCGGCATCATTCTCGTAAGTTTTTTTTTTTTATGCAAGGAAGAAGAAACCAAAGGCCAGGGCCCGCATACTGTTCCATCCAAGAAAGAGTAAAAACAATACAAAAGAGAGCCAAATTCAAGATCCATTCATTTCGAGATGCCTGGACACATTGCGTTTGAAAGATTGGAGATCATAGGAAGCAGGGAATACAGACAGAGGGAGACAGTTCCAGAGTTGACCAGTTGCATAAATGAAGGACTGGGAGTAACGGTTAACGCTTGCATTAGAGAGTTGGACAGAAAAGGGATGAGAGTTTGTTGCTAGACGGGTACTACGTGCCCGTCATAGAGGTGGAGGGATGCAAGCAGACAGTTCAGAGGAACAGTGACCATTGAAGTAGCGATAGAAGAGAGATAAAGAAGCAACAGTGCGGCGAAGAGACAAAGGTTGAAGGGAGCCAGTAAGAGGAGGAGAGTTAATGAGACGAAAAGCCTTTGACTCCACCCTATTGAGAAGAACTGCATGTGGGGAGCCTCCCCACACATGAGAGTTGTACTCCATACACGGGCGAATAAAACCCGTGTACAAGGTCAACATCTGTGCAGGGGTAAAGAAAGTTCGGAGTCGGCCCAGCACACCTAACTTCATAAAAATTCCTTGTTTTGTTCTTTCCATATCATTAATCTCATGCATAAACTGTGTGAAAGATGATTTCCATAATGATTTTCATGTCTAACCTGTTTTCATCATGCTGTAAATGTGTAAAAAAATTACCCTAAATGTTAATCATAATTTCCTGCTTTCAATTTAATTTTTTTATGCATGGTTTTTAAGTGCACCAGCTTTGAAAAAGGACACCTCTCATTCACCTTTTTTTGTGTAATGACTGTGTAAACCAGTGGTTCTTAACCTTTTCACTACCACGCCCCCTCTAGTTATTGGTCCTTCCCTTCACGCCCCCCCCCCCCTGTACATCTTCAACCAAATTTATAAAATTCTCTCCAAAATTTTAAGGAAAAACTGAAAAACTGGGTGTTTTTAGTCTTTCTATTGAGCGTGAATTCTGTGCAAACAATATACCCAGCATATTTAATGAGGTTACTGTCTTACTAATTTAATGAGATACTTGACTCTGTTTCTTAGCTACCAGATGTTGAATGCGTGGTCGAATGCCAGAGGGTGCACAACATAAGTCCCCTTCAGCGTTCAGCCGGTTTCTGTACTTGGTCTTGACAGCAATGGGCATGGAAAATGCAGCTTCACAAAGATACGTTGATGCAAACATTGTCAGAATCCGAAGAGCTTGATGTGAAATCAGAGGGTAAACAGGAAGGTACTTGACCCAGAACATCTCAAGATCTAGTTTTTTGAAGTCTTCCTCAGCTTAGGAGTTGAACTTCATTTCAAGACAACACTCTTGCACTACATCCGAAACATCAGCTACCTCACACTGAAATGGGTTCCTGATGAATTTCCAGGTTTCACACTTCTCATCTATATCTGGGAAGTATCTGATTAATTCTGCTTTCAAGTCACTCAGATGAGTGATTATTATTATTATTGTTATTATTTTTAAACTCAGATTCAAGGTAAATGTGAATGAAAGCAGAATCCAAGTTACTAAAACTGGCTGTATTTCCATCCTGAATTCATCTCCAGAGGTCGTGTTCGGCCTTGTAACAAGGCTTGAATGGTGTCCTGGTGCATAGTGATGTTGATGTTTTCCCTTGTAGTTTATGGCTGATTGCACTCAGCATTTTGAAGATGTCCACCAGGTAAGATAGAGATAGCAGAAAGCCTTCAGACTGGACCTTGTCGTGAAGATCTGCTTTCTGCTTTGAATCTAGAAGTATTGCCACTTCTCGTAGTTCATAAAGCTGTCCAAGCATATTTTGTATTTCACAATCATCTTGATATTTGCCACGCTCATGTTAAGAGAAATACAAATATAATTAGAGAAATTCCTACTTTTTCCCCCGGGCTCACGCCCCCCCTGGAATTTACTCATGCCCCCCCTAGAGGGGTGCGCCCCCCAGGCTAAGAACCTCTGGTTTAAACCATAACTTGTGGCCTCAGGCTGCGTAATCCCTATCATTGAAGCATAGTACGGTTTTCGAAAAAATTGGCAGATTTTTTTCACCTGCGTTATATCTGTCAGTTTCACATTTTGACCATTTCCTGGCCTCAAAAATTGCCTTCCATGTTATGTGAGGTTCGTGCACTCAGATCATGCATTAAGTGAGAACTGACTGTATATACTGTATACATACAAAATTTTTATACTGTATATTTGAGGGTTGTATGCTTTGCCTCAGTGATAAAGGATACTGTACATTAATTCTCCATGTTATGTGAGGTTCGTGCACTCAGATCACACGTTAAGTGAGAACTGACTGTATATACAGTATACATACAACATTTTTATACTGTATATTTGAGGGTAGTATCCTTTGCCTCAGTGATAAAGGATACTGTACAGTAATTCACAAAAGCAGATAGCATACCTGTTCCTGAAATCTAAATTTATACCTCCATACCCTGATATCCAGTGCATCTGTAACCAACAATTTGCAAGACCGAACAGAAGAATTGGGGAACATTCCCACAATCCGAATGGCCATTGCTTTGCTAGTCTGAACACTCCGTCACTCTCTAAGTTTGAAATGCGAATTTGAACAGAGATTTGGTGATGTGCGTTGCTCTCCCCGTCCTCCCTCCATTCCCTCGCTTTTCCCCCCATCCCCCACTCCCTCCCCACCAGCTGAGCGAAAATGGCCGTCTGCCTCCTCACCAAACGGTCATATTCGTATGGCCGGCCACGAGCTGCACACTGGTAATACTGTACCCTAAACCACCAGCTGTGCAAAAATGGCCGTGTTACCTCTCTACTGAATGGTTCAAGTCATCTGGCCAAGAAGAGGGAGGGAGGGAGGGAAAAGAAGGTGTGAGAAACAAAGGAAGTGAAAAAAGAGAGAGGGTGGGAAGGAAAGGAACTTGGGGGAGAGGGAGAGGGAGAATGTGAGGGGGAGAGATTAAACCAAAGGGGGGTAGAGAGGCTAGGGAGGAAGGGAATAAAAGAGAATATGAGAAGAGGGAGGGAGGGAAGATAACGTGTGAGAAGCAACGGGAGCGAAAAAAGACAAAGGGAAGGAAGAAAAGGAAAATGGGGAAGGAAGAGACGGAGAAAGTGAGGAGAACAGAAGAAAATGGTGGGAGAGGGAGAGAATAGAGAAAAAAGGAAGGAAAAGAAAGAGTATGAGAAGAAGAGAGAGGGATGGAGGGAGGAGGTGTGAGAAGCAAAGGGAAGGAAAGAAGTGAGAGGGAGGGAAAGAGGAAGAAAGTGAAGGGAGAGAAGACAACAGTGGGAGAAATAGAGAGAAAGGAGAGAGAACTGGGAGGGAGGGAGTGAAAGAAAGAAAACATGAGAGGAAGAGGGAGGGAAAGAAAGAAAATATGAGAAGAAGAGGGAGGGAGGGAGAGAAGATAAAGTGTGAGAATCAGAGGGGGAGGAAGAAAAAGAAAATAAGGGAGAGAGAGAGGTAGAAAGTGAGGGGAAGAAAAGAAGACAGAGGGAGAATGAGAGGGAGACTAGGGAGGAAGAGAAGGAAAAAGAGGGTGAAAAGAAAGGGAAGGGGGGAAGATAATATGCTGTGGGAAGCAGAGGGAGGGAAAGAAGAGAGAGGGAGGGAAGAAAATGACGTTGGGGGAGGGAAAGAGGGTGCGAGAAACTTGGGACAGAAACTCTAAGTAGGGAGGGAAGATTGGAGAAGGAGAGAAAGAAAGGGAAGAAAAAGAGGGAGAATGTGAAGGGTGTACAAGAGAGAGGAAAGGAAGAAACAGGGAGAGATTGAGGTGAAGGAGGCTGTGAAAGATATAGAAGGAAGTAAGGAAAAGAGCGTGAAAATTTAGACAGAAGGAGGATGTGTGTGAGAGAGAGAGAGGTCATCTCTCTCAGTTATCTTCTTTCCTTCGTGTCTCCTCTTGTTTACTGTCAGCGCTGCCAGGCGTGTCTGCCTCCTCGTCCCCCTGCCTTCCCCCGCCCCTGCTAGTACACTGCGTGTGGCCTACCTGGCCTCACTCTCGCTGTGTGTGTTGACCTGAATGCATCTCACCACTGCACCTTCCACCACCTTACCTTCCTGCATATGTGATGTTTGATGTCCCATTTTTTAGCAATAGTATTGTTTTTGAGGATAATAAGATAACCTATGGTGTTTCTGTGTCAGTCTCTATTGAGTGATTAAGGTATATGAGAGTTTGGGTTTGGGCCTGGAACTCATCTCTGGCTGATCTTCAGTATCATACAAGGAAAATTGCTTCGATAGCTAACATACTTGCTGACCGAACACTTCCACCGGTACGTAAGACGTCTCAGAGTACGATGGTAACAGTTTTATTTCTCCAAACACTTCATCTTCTGTTCTTTTGTGCTGAAGCTGAGAACAGCACCCTTCATTTTAATGCAAGAGTAATGAACTATATTTAGAATAGTACCATGCATTGTCAAACTCAGTACAGTAAGACCTCACTATAACGAACTAATTGGGCCCCATTCCATTCCGAAAAATGCGAAATTCCGATAAAAGCTGCATCTGGACTTTCCCCTGCTAAACCGGACTTTTTCCGATATGTCAGACATTAGTCCAGATCGTATGAACGGTTTTTAAACTGTTTTGACTACCATTGCGTTACTATACTGTATTATAACTTCACTACATTAATCAAATGGTATAATATATACAGTAATACTGTACCGTACACTGATAAACATGTCTTTTATGTATCTTATTGTGCTGAACATAGCTGAAGTGGTCTGGCAGTTCGGACTACTTCTGGCTTTATCGGACTTTTTCAGATATACAGGAATTTAGTCCGATAGCTCCTCAAGTCCGATAAAAGCGAATTCCGGTCTATTGAAATCCATTATATTGAGGTTTTACTGTATATGGGTAGGTAGAATTTTATTTGGTAATTTCATGTGTGTAACTAATTCACATTATATTATCTTTGTCTTGAATTGCCACCTGGAGAATGATGTACAGTAATCCCTCTATTATTCGGACGCCCATTATTCGGATCCCTCACTATTCGGACATCGTGGGCTGTCCACCCCCCAAAATGCCCCAAAATTCGAAAAAATCCGGAAAAAATCCGATTTTTGTGGACCGCATCAGTTTGAATTTCCCGCGCGCGCCTATCGGCTGTATTTACGCGCGTGGCGCCTGTCTGTCCATTCCATTTCCTGCTCTGCTCCTGGCTCGTGAACACGCTTCGACAGTGGCGGCCGAAGTGATTGCTTTTGTGGTGATACCCTACCTCTTGCAGGGTCTGATACTGCTCTTTACCTTCTTCATCATGTGTGATGATGGCCCTGCCTCCTGAGAAGAGGAAGAAAGTGGTTCTGACTCTGGAGAAGAAGAGGGAAGGGTATTGGAGAAGGTGGACGCCGGGTGGCCGACATCACAGATTCGTCGTGAATTCAATCTCCCTCGCTTCACTTTGTTTGATGTCAAGAAGTCCCGAGACAAACTACAGCAGTACGCGGCTGATTTCGCTTCAAAAACCAAACGAAACGTGGAGAGGAAGGTGATGTTTAGTTCTAAGTATGCAGACATCGACCGATCCATGCTGATTTGGTATCGACAACAACGTTCTGCTGCTGTGTTGGTACGTGGAACGGAGCTGAAAGCTGTTACTGAGAAGTTTGCAAGGCTCCAGGACTCGTCACTAGACCACACGGGAATTTACTGTTATGTACAGTGCAGTGAAGTGATGTGATCCCAGTTATGCAAAAAAAACGTTGTGGAAAGTGTTGGTGAGAAGTGCTGGTGATTGTCAATTGCTAAGGTGTGTGTGGTGCAATTTCTTTGTGTCAGAGTCTGAGATGATAGAGCGAGTTATACATCAGGACTGTGGCTTCTATTTTGTAAGTACCCTAACTTCATCAAAATTCCTTGTTTTGTTCTTTCCATATCATTAATCTCATGCATAAACTGTGTGCAAGATGATTTCCATAATGATTTTCATGTCTAACCTGTTTTCAGCATGCTGTAAATGTGTTAAAAAATTTCCCTAAATGTTAATCATAATTTCCTGCTTTCAGTTTAATTTTTTCATGCTTGGTTTTAAGTGCACCAGCTATGAAAAAGGCGAATGCCAGTGAATTTCATGTCCGGTCATAACCTAACCTAACCTAACCTAACCTAACCTAATATTGTGTTAATCATAATTTCCTGCTTTTAATTTGATTTTTCTTATGCATGGTTTTAAGTGCACCAGCTATGAAAAAGGTGAATCCCAGTGAATTTCATGTCCGGTCATAACCTAACCTAACCTAACCTAACATTGTCTATCTCTATCTGTCTATCGCCAGACGCCTCAATCCCGAACGGGGTGGCCACAAACAAATCGCCTCCATGTCACTCTGTCCCCTGCCATTTCACTACCATGCTCCCAACTCACACCCCCCTCTCTCATATACCTCTCCACTCCATCTCTCCATCTCATCCTCGGCCTCCCCCTCCCTCTCGCCCCCTCCACCTCACTCACATACACTCTCCTCGTCAATCTTTCACTCTCTATCCTCTCCACATGCCCAAACCACCTTAACGTGTTTCTCCTAACGCTTCCCATCACGTCCTCAACCACACCACAACGTTCCTTCACTTCCTCATTTGTTAGTCTGTCTCTCCATGTGACTCCACATGCTCCTCTCAAATAGCTCATTTCCACTGCTCTCACTCTTGACTTCTGTCCTTCCAACAAGGTCCAAGCTTCACTTCCATATGTCAGAGTTGGTATCACAATAGTGTCATGTAACAACTTTTTCACTTCCATGCTCACCTCCCTGTTTCTTATCACTGCTTTCAACGAACCAGCAACCTTCCTTCCCTGCTGTACCCTTTCGAGCACTTCACCCTTCAGACTACCATCCTTACTCATCACACTGCCCAAGTACTTAAATTCACTCACATTCTCCATTTCCTTCCCATCCAGTCTCACTGTACACTCACTGGCTTCACTTCTCTTTCATTTAATTTTTTCATGCATGGTTTTTAAGTGCACCAGCTATGAAAAAGGTGAATGCCAGTGAATTTTATGTCCGGTCATAACCTAACCTAACCTAACCATTTTTCTGGTAACAATTTACATCATTTACTGTATTTGATGCTTTGTATCCAATAACTTAGTGCATAAAATGTGAGAAAAGATGATTTCCATGTCCGATACTTACTTATACTATGCTGGCAAGTTCCGACCACCTATGCCTCACTCACCTCTAAATCATCATTTTTTGGTTAAAATTCAATTAATTCATGCTTTGTGTGCATTATTTATGTGAAAAGGGACCTAAATAAGTGCTATACATGTCCGGTAGGGAGGTAGGAAGGTAGTTTTCTGATTTAGGTTAGGTTAGGTTAGGGTCATGAATGACCAGTGCTGGAGCTTCAGGGCCCAATATTCGGACAAGACCACTATCCGAACATGCCTTTGGCTCTATTGTGTCGAATAATGGAGGGATTACTGTATTGTATTTTAGCAAATTATGGTTATAACAACTATATGTTTAACGATCTGTCTTTGTGTAAATTAAATAAGAGATTGACTAGGGGAGTGTAATTGAGCGACGTTAAGGGAAAGGGGAGACCGAGAATGAGATGGAGTGACAGGGCGGAGAATTTATGAGTGAGGGTGGTGTGAGTTGGAGGGAGGGCAGTCTTATGACAGAGTACTGGGTGACATGTAGATGATTTGTTTGTGGCTGCCTCATCCAGGAATGAGGGATCTGGTCATGAGTATTTAGGTAGAGGACATGTATGTAGTATAAAATTTTGTTTCTGTAATCATGCATCTCTTTAGTTGGATTCCATTATTATTTACTGTAAGGTAAATTTTTGCACACAGCACTCTGTTGTACCCCGGGTAACAAGAACATTGCAGTCATTGGCAGCAGTGCACCTGGAGGAGGAAGAGGTGACGAACCCCCTAGTCAAGCAGTGTTTGGCTACCTATTCTCAGGACCTCATCACCATCACCCACAAGTACCTCCCCTATGCTGGATCATATCTTCACCTTCCAAGGTAGCTAGCTAAAGTTCTTAACCACCAGCACATGTTTTATGTGATAGTAAACGGTTAGGCCTACACATTTAAATACACCAACTGGCAGTATAACTTTCGTGGCACATGCCATGGTTCCCTTGCTGACTGGGTGAAGCCCTGCAAATGTGGCATTCATCAAGGATCAAAACCTTCACAATTTTCTCTTCATCACAAGGCTTTATCAACTGCAAAAGAACATCAGTTCAATGCACAGGACTACTCTGCAGAGACATTTACTTGCCAGCAGTTAATGGGTCTATATGGCCAGGCAGACTGAGGTTGATCAGTAACAACTCAACATATTCATTCATTCAACATTCATCCAGTGTTGCCTCATGAGGAGTAGGAGCCCGGGCAAGGCAAGTTGGTCCCGACATTTAAGATCAGAGTGACCAGCCTTACTCATCCCCGAATGGCTTTACTTGGACAATAAACCCCAACCACCCCTGGGATATAAACCTGCACGTGATCAATCCAACCGGAACGCAATAATTACCCACTAATGTACCTGGTGCCATTGTTTGGTTATATGGTTACTACCCAACTTAGTAAATGGTTTCCTGGTGTAAAGGAATCCATTTAGCATGTCAGTCAGTGTAGAGTCACCCACAGACAACAAATTTCATGACTACTGTTATTACATGCACACATAGTATCATTGTATTGGATCCATCCTTCACACACTTTAACTTTTATGTTACTTTATTTCTGTGGATAAAATACAGTACAGTCTTCATACAACACAAGATAGGTTATGCAGAACTCGTGCAGAATCAATTTCACACTAAAACATTACGTATATTTACTGTGACGTAAAATAGGGGGTTAGGTTCTAGAAGCCTTAAGACACCCAAGACAGTGTGTTTAAGTACTGTGCGATCTCCCCGACTGTTCACATCAGTGCATCCTAACCTACCCCAACCGACTAGTTTGCAACCTAATACTGCACTCCCCATAATTTTAACTACCAAAGATTGCCACTGAGCCTCTTGAAAGCCCCCAGAACCACTCAAGCAGAGACTTCTGACCTAATCAGCACGTGAATAATCGCTGCCTAGCATCACGCATATTTCGCGAGGAGTCACTTTCACCACATTCAAAAAAAAAAAAAAAAAGCAGTGTGAAACTGTTACTGATAGTATCATTAGTAATCAACAATAAAGAAAAAAAAATGCATTGAAGTCATCAGCATGGAGTGATTGCATACAACTTTTCAGATACACATGAATGCAGTAATCCTGAATAATGAACAAGTCAGCCAAGTAGTATAATTTGTATGGTAGTGCAGTTCAGACACAGTTATCTTACCTAACTACAGTACTTACATCAACACTCTCTACGTACTGCAAGAGCCAAATTTTCTAGCCCGCGAGTCCATCACATCATAACAATTATCAGTCACAAAGCCCTTTTCACACACGCTGCATTAAACATGAAAACATGACTTGCTGCTCCCTCGTCATTAACATCTTTAGTTATTTTTTATCATTAACCCCATAATTTTCTTAAAAAGTATTATTGTATAAAGTTCGCATGCCTCAATGTATTTACATAGGATCTCGCCGACTAGACACGTTAGTGCATCCTAACCTATCTGAAAGGTTTTACCCCTCTAAGACCCCCCATAATATTAACGACCTAAAATTGGCACTAGCTTAACACTGAAAGCCCTGAATACCAACCAAGCAAAATTTCTAATAATCAACCTGTGAGAAATCAGCCACCCAGCATAAACACGAATACAGTAATCCTGAATAATAAACCATTCAGACAAGCAGTATAATTTGTATGACAGTATAATTCACAAGAATTGAACTCACATAATTACCTTACCTAACTTTACAGGTAGTGGTAGGTGGTGGCGATCATCATCCACTCACTTGATGTAGTGCTGCCTACTTCTTCCTTAGCCTTTATCATTCTTTTTCTGTGCCTGTCCTCCTCTCTTCCTATTTCTCCCATCTTTCCTGTCACTTCTTGTTGCATTTCTTTCCTTTACAGGTGGCTTTACATTGAGTGACAAGCCAAATGGTTTCCTGTAAGCCAGGAAACCATTTACAGTGCTGGGTGGTAACCATATAACCAAACCATACGTGCTTCCTACATGTCAGCAAGTGGGTTGGTGGAGGGTTAGTGCCCCTCCCTGTAAAACAAATAACTCAAAGTCAAATGGCCACCCCTTACGGGATTATGGCGTCTGGCAATAGATAGATAGATAGAACTTTACAGGTCAAGATGTAGAACTCTTCACATACCGTAAGAGCCTAATTTTCGTGACAAGAGACTGTCAGTTCATAACAGGGATTGGCCGTATAGCCTTTTTTTTCACATGTTGCACTAAAGGCAAAAACATGAATTTTACTGCTCCTTCATCATTAACATTTTTCTCCAACAAAGAAACTACCCATATTGTAAACACACCCGACTCATTTTATCTGTCTGAATGTTAGCCTCGTTTGCATTTAAGCTCTCACACCACGTGCCACTTCATCTAACAGTTATACTTTTTCCATGGGAACAAATGCTTTCTTTGTGTTCATAACACTTTCAGGGTGCATAGGCAAAACTAAAGTTAGTTTGGAACTGTGTGCACAGAGTTCTGATAAGAAATGAGGAGCAAGAATATAAGTAAATAAATGCTTCTAATCACAGCGACCATCCACACAACACTAAGGCAGGCAGTGGCATGTAGGTATGGGACGTGGGTCGGGTCAGGTTGAGGAAGCCGATCAGCAACCGACAGCAGCATAACACACGAGTTGTAAACAAATGCAGACATCTGGAAATCCAGTACCCAAACACACCCACTTCCCACACAGTTTTTCTAGTGCAGTTGAGTGATATTACTGTGCAGTTGAATGATTATGGGAGAAATTAAATGCCTATGTGATTGTAAGATCGTTGCTTCCCCCTTGTCTCAAATCACAACACTGCCGTACTAGGTATGATATTCGTTGATCCCTCATCCAATCCTTTACAGTCCCATTTGGAACATAAGGATTCAGGGCCCTTGAGACCCTTGAACAACAGAGAGCAGTAAACCAAACATCCCTCAGATATACTCACATGAGCCATATCCCACTGGAGTGCCTTAGCCCTTTAGATACGACTGTCCATGGTGACAGCAGACCCAGGTTTCTGTACTGGTGGATCAGGGGGCATGTGCATCTTTGAAAAACAGTTGACCAGACCAATGTTTCGAACTGTAAAATGCAGTTTTTTGTTAAAAATGAAAAATGAAGGGTTAATTCACTTGACCATCAAGAAGCATCCATTTGTTGGTTATATGATTGCCATACCATACCATTCAGGATAAACCAGGAAACAGTATGGCTTGTCATTCATTGTGTCTGTGTAGATACCATTAGTAGACAGTAGAACCAGTCGAACAAGGCGGTACTCCTGAGGTGGAAGGCAAGCTAATGACATGGAGAGCTGGAGCTCCCATTTCACCAGTACTCAGGACCTTTTCCTGATCATCTCCCTTTGTTGAACATTTTCAGTGTTTTCAGCAACAGAGAGACAGGGATGTGAAGTCAGAGTCGGAGTCAGAAATAATTATGGCGATGTCGGAGTCGATAAAAAAGTCCCGACTCCGACTCTGACTCCGACCATCAGTAAAGAACTTTTTAAACATGATGTAGATGTAATGTGGAGCTATTGTCTTTCGAACAACAGCTCCTTGAGTTTTATTTCTTGTTACTGCTGCAGTTCTTTTTTATTTTCCACATTTTATTTAGGAGTTGTTTGTCATTCTGTCCTTCATTTATGGTGAATTTAAACAGGTGCTGCCATCTGTTGACAGAATGACAAGAACAGAATGTAAACAGACACCATGACCAGCAGATTTAAGAAACTATCATTTTGTCATAATGTAGCTACAACCATTAAAGTCAAACCTTTAAGGACATGGGTTTTATAAGTAGCCTGACAATTCACATGTTGTGATAGAATGACAACTTGTGTAAGTCATCATGGCAGATTTATTATAAAGAAGCTCTAAGGGGTCAGAGTTGGAGTCGGGCATTTTGGGTACTGACTCCACAGCCCTGCTGAGAGAGTAGACCAGCATACTTTTATCAGCATACCATATATCTCCAGCTGTTTTACATGCACTTTAGACATCACACCTTCATTTCCATCTCCCCTTAACAATTACTTCTGCAATATTAAGGACAAATGTTGTGTTACCTCAGATTGCCACTACTGGTAGGATAGTGCTGGCACCACAGGGCTCTCCCAATCGTCATTAAGTGGTTGTACTTGCTGCGGTTATTTGCTACTTCAGATCATGCTCGTCAGTGAAGTGTGGGTTCGGCCTTATGTTATACCAACATCTGATGTCTTAGTATCAATAAATTCTGTTCATTTCTTCCCTGAATCCATATCTCCTCTAGCCCTATTCCTCACAGAAGCCCAGATCTCCCCCTCTACTTTTCTATCCCTGTATTACAATCTCTTCACAAACATTTGTACCGAAGTTGACACTTGTTGTTACATTAAATCTGAATATGCAGTTGACACCATCGTGAACTTTTCTTCTACTGATTTTTATTACCTATACAAACTAAATTACCTTAAAAAATAACCGTATATATCTGTATAGTTTATCATTCCCCCAGTGGTTTATCAGAAACCAGGATATTTGACCCATATCCACACAGTTGACCAACCTTAACTTCACCTTTACCACTGATTTTACTTTGTTGGGTAATATTAACATCCATCATGTTGAATGGCCATTGCATTCTGCCAGGATTGATGATACTGGTCTATAGTGTGAAATGTTTGAGAATAATTTAGTCTCATGCAGCAGGTAAAACAGCTAACCAGAATACCATATAATCCTGACTATAATGCCCATCTCTTTGACCTGTTCGTTACAAATAACCCAGATCAGTTGAGGATGGAGGTATCGTCATCACTTGGATCCTCTGACTGCAGTCTTGTCAAAGCCTCATCAGTTACCCCAAAGCACCCCATTCTGAATGAGTCAGGGTGGCCTGATGGCACTTTGATATAGCAGGCTGGGATGGATTTAGAAATTATCTAGTTGATATTCCATGGCAGTCCTTCTTCTCCACTGATATCAGTCCTACCGAATCCCACATTAATGACTTAATACAGGCTGGTTTGGAAATGTTCATAATCCAGCAACAATTTACTAAAAGATTGCACTCCCCAAAATGGTTTGACAGCAATTGTGCCGAACATTGACCCAAAAGTCTTAAGTATATCTTCAATTTCAAAACTACCAAATCACACAGTCACTTTAAAATTGTTGGAAACCATGTAAAAGCAGTAATAAGTCTCACCAAAGCAAACTTTCCTCACAGCCAAGCATCCAGACTGTTGAATAATCCTAATAACAATAGAATATTCTAGTCATCTCTTAGTTCTCTCAACAGTAACTTTAATAAGTCATCACCCATTTTCCCACTAAAATTTTCAGATGGAAACACTGTAAATGACCCCCATGGAAAAGCTAACGTTCTTGCTAGTATGGTTGTTAGAAATTCTACCTCAGTGGAAGTCAGTCAGAATGTACCTGTACTAGAAGTTGACTGTTTCTGAATTGCTCCACAAAGTACAGATTAGATATCTAAAATCTTTCTTAGACAGTTTACCAGCCAAAAAAGCTCCATGTTCAGATGGAATTCCTCAAATTGTTTTGAAAATGTGTTCCCCAGAACTTGCTCCCTGTGTACCTAAATCACAGGTATTCATACAAAGGTGGGGGAGGTGGTGGCTCGATCGGTAGAGAGGTGGCTTGCAGTCCGACGGACCCAGGTTCGAATCCTCACTGGGGCAGGGAACAGTTTAAGGATTCGAGTCTCATTAAATCAGGCTTTACTGATCTACCAGAAGACCCGCCGACATGTCGTAAAAATACCCCCGCTAATACCAATACACCAGTCCTGTATGAGACAGCCCTAGCATGTATTCAATATGGACGGTGGGTGTTAGCGCCGAAGTGGTGACATGTAGAGGTGTTGGTATGTAGGAGGACTGCTGGGCCTTGATAGCAGGCTGAGAAGCCTATGCCCATAGTTGGTCACATAAAAAAAAAAATTAAAAAAAACAATTTTCCATTCCCAAATTCTTGGAAAGAAATCAGCATCCACCCAGTTCCAATCTCATAGCTGTAGCCGAGTCATCTTCCAAAAATGTTAGGTTATAGGGTTATAATAGGAGAGATTTTTCAAGTTGGTCTTGACATGGATGGCGTGAGAAAGATAAAGATGATTCTGGTGTTTTGATAGCAGTTCATTCTCAAAAGGGAGATATCTTGACAAAAGCAGTGGTGTGGGTGGTTTATGCTGGCTAATGCTGTGCCCCTGTACTCATTTCATTTCCACTGTGCCTCTTCTCTCTCCTATCACGTCCCAACCCCTTCTGACCAGTCTCTCCAATTTCCCCCGAATATGACTGGTTGGGTCATATATTTGGGCACATGTATGAGTGTGGTGATCTTCCATCAGGTGTGTTGTGTAACTTTCCATGACGTCATATTGTGTTGAGTGCGACATTCTCTAGCTAGAATTCCCACTGCTTTTTCCTCCAGCTCTCTTGAATTTAGGCATGACTTTCCTTAAGCCTCTATATTACATATTAACAGCATATTAATGTTTCTAACTGTTATGTAGTGTGTTATATTTTAGTGCCTCTACTCCTTCAATCCTTCTGGTTACAGAGCAAGAGCTATCGCATCTTCTCTTGGTAAAGTATTGGTGACTGTCATTAATAAGCACATTTTTAAACTTATTGAATCGAGCAACTTCATCGGTGATAGACAGTATGGTTTTCACCACGAAAGTTCCACTGTTGATATACTCGTCTCATTACTCACTCAGTTCATCGGTCAATTGACCAACATGGGGAAACCCATTCAGTAGCCCATGATATTTCTAAAGCATTTGACAAAATGTGGCACTGTTCCCTGCTATCCAAACTCCCATGCTGTGGCCTATCATTTTTTGTCTCACTGATTTTATTATATCTTGGCAGCAGAAAGATAAGAGTAAATTTATATAATGTCCATTCCACTTTACATTCAATGCTGGAGTGCCACAAGAATCAGTCCTGGATCCAGCCCTGTTCCTTATTCATATTAATGATCTCTTGTCCCACCCATAGTCTCATTCACTCATATGCAGATGACTCAACACTTCACAGTTCCTTCACACTTAAACACTGATTCATAAAGTTTGATATCTCAAACTTCCAACTCAGCTCAGCAGTCTTCATAAATCATTCTTATCTAGGATCATCAAATGGGGACAAAATAACCTCGTCTCATTTAATGCCAGATAAACCAAATACAGTACAGTAAAACCAATTTACTAATAGACAGATATTGTCTGATTCCTATATTACTTTCAGTGCAACTAATCTTCCTTTCACTAAAAGTAGTGAAATTCTTGGTGTTTCTCTTAACCATACCTTCAGTTGGACTCTTCATGTTAGATCACTTGCTAACACCACCTGAGAGAAACTTGGATTATTGTACAGAATCCATAACGTCTTCACTGACGAGCAGTTAGTCATAATTTACAAGTTACGTGTGCTCTCAGCACGAATATTGCTCACCCTTGTGGAGCAGATGTTGAGTAAATTGTACTGAAACAACTGGAAGACTTCATAACAAAGCTATAAGAATAATTAATAACCCAGCAGTTACAAATGAACTACCTCACCTACATGTGATTTGGAATGTTGCTTCTATTGCGTTATCTTACAGATTCAATACTTTTATAGCTAAAGCTCGCATAAAGTCGCATCTGTTTTGCCGCCTTTTGGCGCCTTCCCCCATGTTACACAGGCATCTGGTAGCACTCATGACTAGACTGTCACACTGCCATACAGGAGAAGTGCCTATTAGAATTCATTTATTCCCCAAGCTGCTTATCTTTGGAACTCCCCTCCCCAGATTAGCTTCACCCCAGACTTCAACCCACAGCACTTCTAATCTAACTGTCACAGATACTTTATGAATGGGGGGCACCTGCAATCTGGTGTATGGATTTTTTTTTTTTTAAATTTATTTACTGTTCATATTTTTAAAAGAATAAAAGCCTGTGTATTATTTTATGTAGAACCACTTCTGTGTATGTGCTTGCATGTGTGTGTGTGTGTGTGTGTGTGTGTGTGTGTGTGTGTGTGTGTGTGTGTGTGTGTGTGTGTGTGTGTGTGTGTGTGTGTGTGTGTGTGTGTGTGTGTGTGTGTGTGTGTGTGTAACTCACCGGGTCGGTCAGGATCACTTGATGGTAGTGATC